>OY720434.1:0-16036 GCA_963082735.1 Pocota personata | reverse complement strand
TAAAAAATTAAAAATATAATTAATACTAAAATTCATAAAACGAAAATTAATAAATAAATTTTTAAATTATTATTTTGTATTAAATAATTATATTGAGAATAAATAACTAATTGTTTGTACAAATTTTGTCTTCCTATAAATTCTGATCATCCTTGATCAAAATTTTTTAAAACATTTATTCCAATATTTAATGAATAATTAACAATTCCATAAGTAGAAATGTATGGTATAAATCATATAGAACCAACAAATATTCTAATAAAATAATTATTTAAAGACTTATTAATAAAAAATAAAGAAATATTAGATATTAAATATCCCACCAATCCTCCAATAATACAAACAAATAATGTTATAAATTTTAAATAATAAGGTAAACAAATTCTATAAGGAGTTAAAAAAATTAATCAACTTAATATTCTACCTCCAATAATTCTTATAATTATTAATCCTATTATACCCTTTAATATAACTCAACTTTCATCATTTAAAACATTTAATGAACTACAATTTAAATCTCCAGTTATTGAATAATAAACTAAACGTAAAGAATAACAAACAGTTAAACCCGTAGAAAAAAAAAATAAAAAATAAATAAATAAATTTACTATACTTAAAGAAACAATTTCTAAAATTAAATCTTTTGAATAAAATCCTGCTAAAAAAGGCATTCCACATAAAGCTAAATTAGCAACATTAAAACAAGAAGAAGTTAAAGGTATATATAATCTTAATCCTCCTATTAAACGTAAATCTTGAGAATTATTTATATTATGAATAATAGCCCCAGCACATATAAAAAGTAAAGCTTTAAATAAAGCATGAGTTAATAAATGAAAAAATGCTAATTTATAATATCCTATTGATAAAATCATTATTATTAAACCTAATTGACTTAATGTAGATAATGCAATAATTTTTTTTAAATCAAATTCAAAATTAGCTCCTAATCCTGATATAAATATAGTTAAACCAGATAATAATAATAATAATTGACCCATAAATGAATTATTTAATAAAATATTAAATCGAATTAATAAATAAATTCCTGCTGTTACTAAAGTAGACGAATGAACTAGTGCAGAAACAGGTGTAGGAGCTGCTATAGCTGCTGGTAATCAAGAAGAAAATGGAATCTGAGCTCTTTTTGTTATTGCAGCTAAAATAACTAATACTCCAATTAATATTATTCTTTTATCATTATATATAAATTCTAAATAATAAATATAATTTCATCTTCCATAATTTAACATTCAAGCAATAGCTAATAACAAAGCTACATCACCAATACGATTTAATAAAGCAGTTAATATTCCAGCATTATATGATTTAATATTATTAAAATAAATTACTAAACAATAAGAAATTAAACCTAATCCATCTCATCCTAATAAAATTCTAATTAAATTTGGACTAATAATTAATAATATTATTGATATAACAAATAATATAACTAATATAATAAACCGATTAATATTTACATCATCAATCATATATTCCTTTCTATAATAAATTACTAAAGATGAAATTAATAAAACAAATGATATAAATATTAATCTTATCCAATCAAATAAAAATGTTATAACAATTCTTATTGAATTTAATGACACTACCTCCCATTCCAAAAAAAAAACTAATTCATTTAAAATAAAATAAAAAGATAATAATAATAAAATAATTCTTATAAAAATTAAAAAAAAAAAATTAATTAAACAAATTGATAAATATTTCACAATTTAAAATGAATAAATTCATATCCTTGACACCACAAATCAATATTTTTATTAAACTATTTAAATTTACAATCATAATAAACTTATTTCAGATTTTAATACTAATAAATTTAAAGGAAATCAATGCAAAAATAATAATAAATATTCACGATTAAATCCTATTCTAAAAGAATAAATTCCTGAATATAACTTTCCATGTTGTCTATAAGAATATAAATATAATGTATAAGCAGCACTAAAAAATGATAAAAAAATTAATATAATTATTGTTAATCAAGATCAACTAACAATTCTATTTAATAAAGAAATTTCTCCTAATAAATTTAAAGTTGGAGGAGCGGCTATATTAGCTGAACATAACAAAAATCATCATAAAGCTATTGAAGGTATAAAATTTAATAATCCTTTATTAATTAATAAACTTCGTCTCCCTAATCGTTCATAAGTAATATTTGCTAAACAAAATAATCCAGATGAACATAATCCATGAGCAATTATTAAAGTATAAGATCCACAAATTCCTCAATAAGTTATAGTTATTAATCCACTTAAAACAATACCTATATGAGCTACAGAAGAATAAGCAATTAATGATTTTAAATCAGTTTGTCGTAAACAAATTAAACTTACTAAAACTCCTCCAACTAATCTAATTCTAATAAATCAATAATTATATTTAATTCCTAAAATCTGCAAAAAATAAAAAACTCGTAATAATCCATACCCACCTAACTTTAATATAATCCCAGCTAAAATTATTGAACCAGAAACTGGAGCTTCAACATGAGCTTTTGGTAATCATAAATGCACTAAAAATATTGGTATTTTAACTAAAAAAGATAAAATTAAAGAAAAATATAAAATTATATAATTAAAACTACAATTATTTAATAAATAAAAATTTATAGTATTCATATTATTATATAAATAAAAAATAGCAATTAATATAGGTAAAGAAACTAATAAAGTATAAAATAATAAATATATTCCTGCTTGTAAACGTTCAGGTTGATAACCTCACCCTAAAATTAAAAATAATGTTGGAATTAATCTACTTTCAAAAAATAAATAAAATAAAAATAAATTTATTCTTCTAAATGTTAAAAATAACAATAATAATAACAATAAAACATTTAATAAAAATAAATTTTTATAATTATTAAATTTATTAATTGAATCACTAGCCATTAATATTAAAGAACAAATTCAAAAACTTAATAAAACTATTCCATAAGAAAGCAAATCTAATCCTAAAAAATAAGAAATTCTTACTCAATAATTTATAAAATAATTATAAATAATTAAAATAAATATAATCATAAATAATATATTTTGAACCATTCAAAATATATTATTTATAAAACAAAATGGAAATAATAACAATAATATAAATAAAATTTTTAACATTGTAAAATATTAAAAGATTGAAAATAATCATTTCCATATATACGAATTATAGATACTAAAATTGATAATCCTAAAACACCTTCACAAACTCTAAAAGTTATAAAAACTATTCTAAAATAATTTTCATAATTTAATATATTTAAATAAATAAATAATAAATAAAATAAAGATAAAACAATATATTCTAGTCTCAAAAGTATTGACAATAAATGCTTTCGATTTGAAATAAAAATAAAAATTCCTATCATTATCAAAAAAAAAGGTAAACCTCAATTAACTAATATTATCATTAGTTTTAATAGTTTAACAAAAACATTGGTCTTGTAAATCAAAAATAAGAATATATTCTTTTTAAACTTCAAGAAAAAAGAATTACTCTTTATCTTTAATCTCCAAAATTAAAATTTTCATTAAACTATTTCTTGATATTATACAACTTATATTATATTCATTAACATTAATATTCAGATTTATTTTTTTACAAATAAGTCATCCTCTTAGTATAGGAATAATACTATTAATTCAAACAATTATAATTTGCTGTATTTCAGGTCTAATAACAAAAAGATTCTGATTTTCATATATTTTATTCTTAATTTTTATTGGAGGAATATTAGTTTTATTTATTTATATTACTTCTCTAGCTTCAAATGAAATATTTTCATTATCAATAAAATTAACAACAATAACAATTATTAATTTATTATTATTAATTCTAATTATTTTATTTATAGATAAAATAATTTTAATATTTAATTCAATAAATATCGAAATAAATTCTATTATAGATATCAACTCATATATTAAAGAAAATTCATTAAATTTAAATAAATTATATAATTATCCAACTAATATAATTACTATTTTATTAATTAATTACTTATTAATTACATTAATTGCAACTGTAAAAATTACCAAACTATTTTATGGTCCAATTCGTTCAATAAATTAACTAATGAATAAACCAATACGAATTAATCATCCAGTTATAAAAATTGCAAACAATGCTCTTATTGATTTACCATCACCAATTAATATTTCAATATGATGAAATTTTGGTTCCTTACTAGGATTATGTTTAATTATTCAAATTTTAACAGGCCTATTTTTAGCAATACATTATACAGCTGATATTGAAATAGCATTTAATAGAGTAGACCATATTTGTCGAAATGTAAATTATGGTTGATTATTACGAACATTACATGCTAATGGTGCATCATTCTTCTTTATTTGTATTTATTTACATGTAGGACGAGGTATATATTACGGATCTTATTTATTTACTCCAACTTGATTATCAGGTACAATTATTTTATTTCTAGTAATAGCAACTGCTTTTATAGGATATGTTCTTCCTTGAGGACAAATATCTTTTTGAGGAGCTACAGTAATTACTAACTTATTATCTGCAATTCCTTATTTAGGGACAGATTTAGTACAATGAATTTGAGGAGGATTTGCTGTTGATAATGCAACTTTAACTCGATTTTTTACTTTTCATTTTATTCTTCCTTTTATTGTATTAGCAACAGTTATAATTCATTTATTATTTTTACATCAAACAGGATCTAATAATCCTATAGGATTAAATTCAAATTTAGATAAAATTCCATTTCATCCTTATTTTAGATACAAAGATATTGCAGGATTTATTGTTATAATATTTTTATTAACTTTATTAACATTATGAAATCCTTATTTATTAGGAGATCCTGATAATTTTATTCCAGCAAATCCTTTAGTGACCCCAATTCATATTCAACCTGAATGATATTTTTTATTTGCTTACGCTATTTTACGATCAATTCCTAATAAACTTGGAGGAGTTATTGCATTAGTAATATCAATTGCTATTCTAATAATTATACCTTTTTATAATTTAAGAAAATTTCGAGGAATTGAATTTTACCCAATTAATCAAATTTTATTTTGAACAATAACTATAATTGTAATTTTATTAACATGAATTGGAGCTCGACCAGTTGAAAATCCATATGTTATTATTGGACAAATTTTAACTATTTTATATTTTATATATTATTTAATTAATCCATTAATCTCTAAATGATGAGATAAATTACTAAATTAATAAGTTAATGAGCTTGAATAAGCATATGTTTTGAAAACATAAAATAGAAACTCAAATTTTCTATTAACTTTACTAAAATTTATTAACTAAATTAAATTAAATAAATAAATTTTTAAACCAATAAAAAATAGTAAATAATTTAAAGAAAAAGGTAAAAATATCTTTCAAGCTAAATATATTAATTTATCATAACGAAAACGAGGTAAAGTTCCACGAACTCAAATAAAAACAAAAGAAATAAATATTAATTTAAAATAAAATAAAAAATTAAATAAATCTCCCCCTAAAAAAATTAATGAAAATAATATTCTTATAAATAAAATTCTTGCATATTCTGATAAAAAAATTAAAGCAAATCCTCCTCTTCTATATTCAACATTAAACCCAGATACTAATTCTGATTCTCCTTCAGCAAAATCAAATGGTGTACGATTAGTTTCTGCTAAAGAAATAGTTAATCAAACAAAAACTAAAGGATATAATAAAAAAAAAAATCATATATATATTTGATAATAATAAAAATTTAATATATTATAATTATTAATTAAAAACACAAAAGATAATAAAATTAATGCTAAACTAACTTCATAAGAAATTGTTTGAGCTACAGACCGTAATCCTCCTAATAAAGCATAATTTGAATTTGATGATCAACCAGCAATTATAACAGTATAAACACCTAATCTTGTACAACATATAAAAAATAATAAACCTAAATTGAAAGAAAATAATTTAATAAAAAAAGGTATTCTTATTCATAACAATAAAGATAAAAACAATGAAAAAATAGGAGAAAAATAATATGAAATATAATTAGATAATAAAGGATAAGTTTGTTCTTTCGTAAATAATTTAATTGCATCACAAAAAGGCTGAGGAATTCCTATTAACCCAACTTTATTTGGACCTTTACGAATCTGAATATAACCTAAAACCTTACGTTCTAATAATGTTAAAAAAGCAACACTTACTAAAACACAAATAATTAATATTAAACTTATAATTAAAAATAAAATAATTTCTATATAAAACAAGTACTATTTGTAATATAAATTACATCTATAAATTCTAAATTTATTACATTAATCTGCCAAAATAGTATATAAATATTAATTATATTCTTTTCTATAAAATAAAATTATTTCTATATTTAATCCTTTCGTACTAAAATATAAAAATTTATTAAAGATAGAAACCAACCTGGCTTACACCGGTTTGAACTCAGATCATGTAAGATTTTAAAAGTCGAACAGACTTTAAATTTAAACGGCTACACCTAAAATTATATCTTAATCCAACATCGAGGTCGCAATCTTTTTTATCAATATGAACTCTCCAAAAAAATTACGCTGTTATCCCTAAAGTAACTTAATTTTATAATCATTAAAAATGGATCAATTATTCATATATTAATGATTCAAATTTTAAAAGTTTATTAAATTTTAATATCACCCCAATAAAATATATAATTTTTATTATAATTAAACAAATCTATAAAACTATAATAATATATATATAAAGATTTATAGGGTCTTCTCGTCTTTTAAATATATTTTAGCTTTTTGACTAAAAAATAAAATTTTATTATAATTTTAAATGAAACAGTTAATATTTCGTCCAACCATTCATTCCAGCCTCCAATTAAAAGACTAATGATTATGCTACCTTTGCACAGTTAAAATACTGCGGCCATTTAAAAAAATCAGTGGGCAGGTTAGACTTTAAATTAATTTCTAAAAGACATGTTTTTGTTAAACAGGCGAATATTATTTTTGCCGAATTCTTTAAATAAACTTATCATGTATAATTAAATATAAAAACAATAATAATATACTAATTTTATCATTATTAATTTATTTTTAATATTTAAATAAATATTTTAATAAAAAATTAAAATATAATAAATAATTTAATATAAAAATTAATTTATAACAAACTTAATAAAAATTGATACTTCTAAACATATAATATTCAAAAATAATACTTATTATTTATAAAAATTTATTTTATAGCTTATCCCATAAAATATTATTTTTTAAAAATTATTTAATTAAAACAAATAAATAAATAAATTTTAAAAAACTAAATTAAATTTATTTCTTAAAAAACTAGATACCTTTAAAAACGAATAACATTTCATTTCTAATAAATTATTAAAAATAATTTTATTACATTAAATTTTTTAATTTATTAAATCTTTTAAAATCGAGAAAAATAAACATAATTATTTTTTATTTAATAAACTCTGATACACAAGATACAATAAATTAAATTTTCTTTTTACATAAAAATTTTTCATTATATTTCAATATTATTTCACAATACTAATAAACTATTATTAAAATTATTTATTTTATATAATATACTAAAACATTTAATTTTATAATTATTTTTAATAATCTATACAATATAATAATAACAAATAATAAATAATTATTAATCAATTTATATTGATTTGCACAAAAATCTTTTCAATGTAAATGAAATACTTTTCTTAATAAGCTTTAAATTGATTCTAGATACACTTTCCAGTACATCTACTATGTTACGACTTATCTTATTTTAATAACAAGAGCGACGGGCGATATGTACATATTTTAGAGCTAAAATCAAATTATTAATCTTTATAAATTTACTTTCAAATCCAATTTCATTAAATTTTTCATATTTAAATCCACATAAATAAAATTTATTGTAACTCATTTATACTTAAAAATAAACTACACCTTGATTTGATATTAATTTTATTATAAATTATAGAAAATTATTATTCTTATAAAATATTCTAATAACAACGATATATAAATTGAATAACAATTTTAAGTAAGGTACATCGCGGATTATCGATTATAAAACAAGTTCCTCTGAATAGACTAAAATACCGCCAAATTTTTTAAGTTTCAAGAATATATCTAATACTACTCAAATAAATTAAATTATATTTTAAATAATAGGGTATCTAATCCTAGTTTCTCTCTAAAATTTTATAGCTTCAATTAATTTTTTTTTAAAAATATCAAATAATATAAAATTTCACTTAATAAATTATTTTATATTTTCATAAAAATATATTTAACTTTTATTGATAAAATTTATTTATATTATTTGTATAACCGCAACTGCTGGCACAAATTAAGTCAATATTAATTAATATTTCTATTTCTAAATTTCTTTAATTAATAATATTAATTACTGCAAATAAATAAAAATATTTACTTTTTAAATAAATAATAACTCACACAAAAATTTACATATAATATAAACTAATAATAAATTTTTAAGCCAAAATAAAACTTTTATATAATTTTATTTAATAAATTTTAAAATTAATTTATATAAATAAATAAACAAATAAATAATATTATAAAGTATAATATAATTTATTTATTAATTTATATAACTAATTTATATTAATTAATATTATTTATATTAATAATTAAATTTAGTATTATCTCACAACAAAAATTTCAAATTTTAATATAATCCCCTTTAATTATATTTTATTTATAAATTTAATAAACTAATTTATATTAATTAATATTATTTAATGAATATTTCATAAATAATAATATATAATATTATAAATTATATTATATATTTATTATTCATAATAATTAAATTTAGTATTACCTCATAAAAATTTCAAATTTTAATATAATCCCCTTTAATTATATTTTATATATATAAATCTTATAAACTAATTTATATTAATTAATATTATTTAATGAATATCATATAAATAATAAAATATAATATTATAAATTACATAATACAAAAATTATTTATAATAATTAAATTTAGTATTACCTTATAATAAAAATTTGAAATTTTAATATAATTTCTTTTAATTATATTTATTTATAAATTTATATATTATTTAATATTAATATAAATTAGTTTTTTTTTTTTTTTTTTTTGTTTATATATATATATATATATATATTATCTATATATATAAATAATTTGATTATTAATATAAATTAATTATTTACTCTAAAAAAAAAATTTAATTTATATAAATAATATATTAATAATTAAATTAATAATATATATATTAATATATAATATATTTAAATTAAATGGTAATATATATATATAATTTAATATTTATATATATTAGTAGATCTTTATTATTTAATTATAATTAAATAAATAATATATATATATATATATATATATATATATATATAAATAATAAATAATTAATATTAATATAAAAATTTATATAATATAAATATTTAATTTAAATTTTAAATTATATTTAAAAATATATTCCTTAATATATTTTTAAATATAATTTAAAATTTATTAAATATTTATATTATATAAATATTTAATAAACAAATAATATTCTATTTTTAATAAATTAATAAAATTATAATTAAATTTATACTAATTTCAATTATATAAATTTAATTATAATTTTATTAAATTAAAAAATATTATTCTAATTTTTTAATTTAAAAAAAAAAAAAAAAAACTAATTTATATTAATATTAAATAATATAATGAATTGCCTGATAAAAGGATTACCTTGATAGGGTAAATTATATAATTAATATTATATTCATTATATTTAATAGAATTAAACTATTTCTAAAAGTATCAAAAACTTTTGTGCATCATACACTAAAATATAAAAAGATAAGCTAATCAAGCTATTGGGCTCATACCCCATTTATAAAGGTTTTAATCCTTTTCTTTTTAATTTTTAATAATTCATCAAAAATTTTATTTCTTTTTATTTTAATAATAAGAACAATAATTACTATTTCAGCAAATTCATGATTAAGAGCTTGAATAGGATTAGAAATTAATTTATTATCTTTTATCCCCCTTATAAGAGATAATAACTTAATATCTAATGAAGCATCACTTAAATATTTTCTTACCCAAGCATTAGCTTCTTCTATTTTGTTATTTTCTACAATTTTATTTATATATCAAAATAATTTTCCAAATCAGATTAATTCTAATAATTATATTAATATAATTATTTTATCTTCTTTATTAATAAAAAGAGGAGCTGCACCTTTTCATTTTTGATTTCCAAATGTAATAGAAGGATTAAATTGAATAAACTCTTTAATTTTAATAACTTGACAAAAAATTGGTTCTTTAATATTGATTTCATATTTAATTATTAAATTTATATTATTTTGATGTATTTTATTATCAGTTATTATTGGTTCATTAGGTGGATTAAATCAAACTTCATTACGAAAATTAATAACTTTTTCTTCTATTAATCATTTAGGTTGAATATTAATAAGAATATATTCTAATGAATCATTATGAATTACTTATTTTTTATTTTATAGTTTTTTATCATTTAATTTAATTTTTCTATTTAATATATTTAAATTATATCATATTAATCAATTATTTATGTTATTTTTTTTTAATAAAACTTTAAAATTTTCATTATTTTTAAATTTATTGTCATTAGGTGGACTGCCTCCTTTTTTAGGGTTTATCCCAAAATGATTAACAATTCAATATTTAACATTAAATAATCAATTATTTATATTAACTGTCATAATTATTATAACATTAATTACGTTATTTTTTTATTTACGTTTATGTTATACAGCTTTTATATTAAATTATTTTGAAAATAATTGAACTTTTAATATTTATTGAAACAATTATTTAATAAATTTATATTTATTTTTTTCTTTTATTTCTTCTTTTGGTTTATTTATTATTAGATTTATTTTTTATTTAATTTAAGACTTTAAGTTAAAAAAACTAATAACCTTCAAAGTTATAAATATAAGAAAAATCTTTTAAGCCTTAATAATAATAATTATTCCTTTAGAATTGCAATCTAATATCATTTTTGACTATAAAGCTATTGATTAAAAAGAATAATTCTTATAAATAGATTTACAGTCTATTGCCTAAATTTCAGCCATTTAATCGCAACAATGATTATTTTCAACTAATCATAAAGATATTGGAACATTATATTTTTTATTTGGAACATGAGCTGGAATAGTAGGAACTTCTTTAAGAATTTTAATTCGTGCAGAATTAGGTCATCCTGGAGCATTAATTGGTGATGATCAAATTTATAATGTAATTGTTACTGCTCATGCTTTTGTTATAATTTTTTTTATAGTTATACCAATTATAATTGGAGGATTTGGAAATTGATTAGTTCCATTAATATTAGGAGCCCCTGATATAGCTTTTCCTCGAATAAATAATATAAGTTTTTGATTATTACCTCCTTCTTTAACTTTATTATTAGTAAGAAGTATAGTAGAAAATGGAGCTGGAACTGGATGGACAGTTTATCCACCTCTTTCAGCCAGAATCGCTCATGGAGGAGCTTCAGTAGATTTAGCAATTTTTTCTCTTCATCTAGCTGGAATATCTTCTATTCTTGGTGCAGTAAATTTTATTACAACTGTAATTAATATACGATCTACTGGTATTTCATATGATCGAATACCATTATTTGTTTGATCAGTTGTAATTACAGCATTATTACTTTTATTATCTCTTCCTGTTCTAGCTGGAGCAATTACTATACTTTTAACTGATCGAAATCTAAATACTTCATTTTTTGATCCTGCTGGAGGTGGTGATCCAATTTTATACCAACACTTATTTTGATTTTTTGGTCATCCAGAAGTTTATATTTTAATTCTTCCAGGATTTGGAATAATTTCTCATATTATTAGTCAAGAATGTGGAAAAAAAGAAACATTTGGTTCATTAGGAATAATTTATGCTATATTAGCAATTGGATTATTAGGATTTATTGTTTGAGCACATCATATATTTACAGTTGGAATAGATGTTGATACCCGAGCTTACTTTACTTCAGCAACAATAATTATTGCAATTCCTACTGGAATTAAAATTTTTAGTTGATTAGCTACTCTTCATGGAACTCAATTAACTTATTCACCAGCTATTATATGAGCTTTAGGATTTGTTTTTTTATTTACAGTAGGTGGATTAACAGGAGTAGTATTAGCAAATTCCTCAATTGATATTATTTTACATGATACATATTATGTAGTAGCACATTTCCATTATGTACTATCAATAGGAGCTGTATTTGCTATTATAGCTGGTTTTATTCATTGGTATCCACTATTTACTGGCTTAACCCTAAATGTTAAATGATTAAAAAGCCAATTTGTAATTATATTTATTGGAGTAAATTTAACATTTTTTCCTCAACATTTTTTAGGTTTAGCAGGAATACCTCGACGATATTCTGATTATCCAGATGCATATACAACATGAAATGTTATTTCAACAATTGGTTCAACAATTTCATTAGTAGGAATTATTTTTTTTATAATTATTATTTGAAAAAGAATAATTAAACAACGACAAGTAATTTATTCTATGCAATTAAATTCTTCAATTGAATGATATCAGAATATTCCCCCAGCAGAACATAGTTATTCAGAATTACCTTTATTATCTAATTTCTAATATGGCAGATTAGTGCAATGGATTTAAGCTTCATATATAAAGTATTTAACTTTTATTAGAAAAATGTCAACATGAGCAAATTTAGGATTACAAAATAGAGCTTCTCCATTAATAGAACAATTAACATTTTTTCATGATCATACTTTATTAATTTTAATTATAATTACAGTAATAGTAGGATATATAATATTTATATTATTTTTTAATAATTACAGAAATCGATATTTATTACATGGTCAAACAATTGAAATTATTTGAACAATTTTACCAACAATTATTTTATTATTTATTGCTTTTCCTTCTTTACGTCTACTTTATTTATTAGACGAAATTAATGAACCTTCAATTACACTAAAATCAATTGGTCATCAATGATATTGAAGTTATGAATATTCTGATTTTTTAAATATTGAATTTGATTCTTATATAATCCCTACTAATGAATTAACTACAAATGGCTTCCGTTTATTAGATGTTGATAACCGAATTATTTTACCTATAAATTCACAAATTCGTATTTTAGTTACTGCAGCTGACGTAATTCATTCATGAACAATTCCATCTTTAGGAGTAAAAATTGATGGAACACCTGGACGATTAAATCAAACTAATTTTTTTATTAACCGCCCAGGTTTATTTTTTGGACAATGTTCAGAAATTTGTGGAGCAAATCATAGTTTTATACCAATTGTAATTGAAAGTGTTCCAATAAATTTTTTTATTAAATGAATTTCTAATATAAATTAATTCATTAAATGACTGAAAGCAAGTACTGGTCTCTTAAACCATGTTATAGTAATCTAGCAATTACTTTTAATGAAAAAATTAGTTAAATTAAATAACATTAGTATGTCAAACTAAAATTATTATTATATAATATTTTTTGATTCCTCAAATAGCTCCTATCAATTGATTAAGTTTATTTATTTTATTTTCTATAATTTTTTTATTATTTAATATAATAAATTATTTTATTTATTTACCTGAAACATCTAAATCTAAAAAATTTAATAAAATTAATACAAATTCTATAAACTGAAAATGATAACTAACTTATTTTCAGTCTTTGACCCTTCATCTAGTATTTTAAATTTATCACTTAATTGATTAAGAACTTTTATTGGTTTATTAATAATTCCTACAATATATTGATTTATACCTTCACGATATCATATTATTTGAAATAATATTTTAATTACATTACATAAAGAATTTAAAACTTTATTAGGAAATCCTAATCAAAAAGGAACAACACTTATTTTTGTTTCCTTATTTAGTTTAATTTTATTTAATAATTTTATAGGTTTATTCCCTTATATTTTTACAAGAACAAGCCACTTAGTATTAACTTTATCATTAGCTCTACCTTTATGATTAGCCTTTATAATTTATGGATGATTAAATCATACGCAACATATATTTACTCATTTAGTTCCCCAAGGAACTCCTTCAATTTTAATACCCTTTATAGTTTGTATTGAAACAATTAGTAATATTATTCGTCCTGGAACTTTAGCTGTACGATTAACTGCAAATATAATTGCAGGACATTTATTATTAACATTATTAGGAAATACAGGTCCATCATTATCATCATTAATTATTACAATTTTACTAATTGTACAAATTTTATTATTAATCTTAGAATCAGCAGTAGCAATTATTCAATCTTATGTATTTGCTGTATTAAGAACTTTATATTCTAGAGAAGTAATCTAATGTCAACACACTCAAATCACCCATTTCATTTAGTAGATTATAGACCATGACCATTAACTAGAGCTATTGGAACAATAACTTTAGTTTCAGGTTTAGTAAAATGATTTCATCAATATAATATATCATTAATTATTTTAGGAACAACAATTACTATTTTAACTGTTTATCAATGATGACGAGATGTATCACGAGAAGGGACTTTTCAAGGACTTCATACTTACCCTGTAACTACAGGATTACGATGAGGAATAATTTTATTTATTTTATCAGAAGTATTATTTTTTTCTTCATTTTTTTGAGCTTTTTTTCATAGTAGTTTATCTCCAACTATTGAATTAGGAACAAATTGACCTCCTTTGGGAATTACACCATTTAATCCTTTTCAAATTCCATTATTAAATACAACTATTTTACTTGCATCAGGAATTACTGTAACATGAGCACATCATAGATTAATAAGAGGAAATTATTCACAAACTACTCAAGGATTATTTTTTACAGTATTATTAGGAATTTATTTTACTATTTTACAAGCCTATGAATATATTGAAGCTCCTTTTACAATTGCTGATGCTATTTATGGATCAACATTTTTTATAGCTACAGGATTTCATGGTCTTCATGTATTAATTGGAACTACATTTTTATTAATTTGTTTAATCCGACATTTAAATAATCATTTTTCAAAAAATCATCATTTTGGATTTGAAGCAGCAGCATGATATTGACATTTTGTAGATATTGTTTGATTATTTTTATATGTATCAATTTATTGATGAGGAGGATAAAATATTTATATAGTATAAAAGTATATATGACTTCCAATCATAAGGTCTATTATTAATAGTATAAATAATTTTTTCTATTACTTTAATATCATTTATTATTATTAGTTTATCAATTATTGTTATAATATTAGCAACTATTTTGTCTAAAAAAAGATATAGAGATCGAGAAAAAAGATCTCCATTTGAATGTGGTTTTGATCCTATATCATCTTCTCGTCTACCCTTTTCTTTAAAATTTTTTTTAATTACTATTATTTTCTTAATTTTTGATGTAGAAATTGCATTAATTTTACCTATGATTTTAATTATAAATTATTCTAATTTAATAATTTGAACTATTACTTCAATTATATTTATTTTAATTCTTTTATTAGGACTTTATCATGAATGAAATCAAGGAATACTTAATTGAACAAATTAGGGTTATAGTTAATTTATAACATTTGATTTGCATTCAAAAATAATTGATTAATTCAATTTACCTTGAATATGAAGCGATTTATTGCAATTAGTTTCGACCTAATATTAGGTAAATTATACCCTTATTCTTATTAATTGAAACCAAAATAGAGGTATATCACTGTTAATGATAAAAATGAATAAATATTCCAATTAAAGAAATATGAAGATCAAATAAAAGCTGCTAACTTTTTATTTTAATGGTTAAATTCCATTTATATTTCTAATTTATATAGTTTAATAAAAACATTACATTTTCATTGTAAAATTAAAATATTTTTTTTATAAATTACTAATATTAATTATTTAATTATTTAAAGATTAATTAATCTCCCTAACAGCTTCAATGTTATACTCTAATTATAAGCTATTTAAAT
>CAUJBT010000260.1:0-98487 GCA_963082735.1 Pocota personata | reverse complement strand
AAAAATATAGAATATTTTTCAAACTTCATTTCATTTAATTTTTCACTGGAGATTGACGTAGTCTTCTATTAAATTTACACGCGCTAATTGATACTGTAACATAATAATAACTACGCTCCCTAAAAGTATAATGCAACAAATTCCGAAGTGGCTTTTCATTCTGGCAGAATTTTGGTCCGAAGTGTCCTTTCATTCGAGGTTCGTGTCTGCGGTTAGTCTCCACAGTTCATGTCTAAGAAAGAGACGGATAATATCACGGATAAGAGAGAATTATAACTGCAAGAAATGATTGTCATCTTGGAATTATTACATCAGAATTTTTCTTATTCCAGTGGTCGAAGAATTTGCTAGAAGTTTCTGGCTATCAGAAACTTCTGCTATATAAGGACAGATGGCGATCGAGAGGAGGCGGTTGGTCTAGAACCGTGGCGAAGAGATTGGAAAAGTTATAATGGGCGAAGTTGTAATGTTGTGATAAAATGAAAGTTGAGAGTTAACAAGAAGAAGTAATTAGTTTGGATTTGTGAATTAAGTAATTGAAAGGAGATTAAGTGATTTGAGAGGAAAGAGACCTTGTAAGAAAAGAATTTGCGAAGAATAGTATAGTGTGAACTTGAATTGTTCTATAGACTAGAAAATAAAGAAATAATTTCACAGGATATCGTTCTATCTACTCGAGCCGTTGCTCGCATATTACATTGGTGTCAGAAGTGGGATAAAACTTATTTTGTGAACAACTATTTCCATGGTGTGAAATTGCACAATAAAAAAAAAAAAAAAAAACCATTTCTGTGTTGATTGCGCAAAATGGGTCGCAAATTGGGAAAGCTAACTATAATTCAACTAAAGGCAGAACTCAGTAAGCGGAATCTCGACACAACTGTTGGAAAAGATGCCCTACTGATTCGTCTGGAAGAAGCAATAAAGCAGGAAGGAGAAAATCCGCATGACGTAGAGTTTGACGTGGGAGAGGAACCAGCAAGTACAGTAGCCGACCCGTATATAACAAGTCTGCTCCTGCAACTTAAGTCAGTCATGGACGAACAAAGGAAAACAATGGAAGACCAAAAGAAGTCTCTGGAACCTAAGCTCGATGACCTAACGAAAGCAATAGACGACCAAAAGAACTCTCTAGAACTTAAGATGGACGAACAAAAGAAAGCAATGGACGAACAAAAGAATTCTCTAGATGCTCTGGAAAGTAAACTTGATGAGCAAAACAAGAACTTGGAATCCAAATTCGAAGTGATCGAAGAGAAATTCGAGAAGGTCGAGACGCAACTCGAAAAAGTCGAAACTAGATTCGATGAAAGTTTTGAGAAACATGAAACTCAGTTCGGGAAGATAGAGACTCAGTTTGAAAAAGTGGATACGCAAATCGAGAGAGTAGGAAAGCAAGTCGAAAATCTTGCTAAAGAACTCAGCAACGTGAAGAGACAGAAAGCACGGGAATATTCCACTGACGGTCTGAGAGGAAAGGAGATGCAGCCCCCTACCTTCGATGGTCAAACATCATGGCCAATTTATAAAAGGCAATTTGAAGCGACCGCAATGACCAATAGCTGGGACGATGAAGAGAAGTCCATTGCGCTCACACTTCCACTGAGGGGTCCAGCTGCGGAGCTCTGCAGACCATCCCGGAAGATAAACAGCAGAACTACGACTCTCTGGTTCAGGCTATCGAGATGCGGTTTGGGGATGAACACATGCAGCAGGTGTACAGGGTTCAGCTGCGTAGTCGAGTCCAGAAAAGGGGAGAAACGCTCCAACAGTTGCAAGCGGATATAGAGCGACTAGCCCATCTTTCATACCCTAAAGCCGGTGAGGAGCTTATCAACGAAATGGCGGTGGAAGCTTTTATTCAGGCCATAGAGGACAGACAACTGCAAATGGCTGTAAGGATGGCTGAAAAGCGAACACTCCCCGAGGCATTGGCATTCGCTTTGCGAACCAAGCATACCAGGGAAATGTCCGTAGTGTCAGGGAAATGTCCGTAGTGGAATGCTTATGCCAGAGAACAGCCGTCATGGATGAAGACAAAGCTCGCGGAAGTCAAATCCGTTGCTGGAATTGCAACCAAACCGGACACCTAAGACGAGGAAATTGTCCACATTGCGAAAGTAGGAGAAGCAGAGAGGAAGCATCTGGCGGCGATAACATCCATCCTGTCAGTCAAGACTTCGTAAGGACCAACTTCGCGGGGCAGAAGTTGGTTACTGGAATCGAGGCCTCCAGGATCACCATTCAAGTTTCGCAAACCAAACAGGGTAACAAGAGCCTGACAGTGGAGGCACTAATCAACAAGAAAAAGTGCGTAGCCACCATCGACACAGGTGCCACCGCCTCCATCGTAAGAAGAGATATCGTCAGAAGCTCCTGGCTGCACAACACCAACAGCTACTGTGTGAAGACTGCAACAGGGGAAATGGTGAAGGTGTTTGGAGAAGTTCATCTTACGATTACTCTGGCGGGACTGACGTTCTCCCATGCGTTTCTAGTGGCAGATACATGCGACGAGTGCATCATCGGAATAGACTTCATGAAAGCAAATGAAGTAATCTTGGACATCGGGATGCAAGTACTGAGGTATCGAAATGTGGAGATTCCGATGGTGTACGGAAACGAGAATGCCGCAACTCTCAGGACAGTCATCAGCAAAGACGAAGTTTTGCCGCCGTCTTCAGAGACAATCATTTGGACGAAGCTGGAAGGTGATCTTGGGAGCCACCGATTCTACATAGTAGAACCAGACCCAGAGAAGAATTCTCAAGACTACATCGTGGGAAAGACGTTAGTCGGACCAAAGAACACCATGGTTCCAGTAAGGGTTTTGAACGCAAGACCACACACTGTCAAACTAAGGCGAGGGGATTTGACAGGAAAATGCACGCCGATTACCGTCGTCGCAACAATATCTGAACGTGATGCTCCAAAACCTCACCCATCACCTTGGACAGCGGAAACGAGAGAGACGATTCTCCAGTCCAGTGAGCTAAATCAGGAGCAGCGAACTATGGCAGAGAATCTTATCAATGAGTACGCTGATGTATTTGCCTCACAGGACGGAGAATACGGCCGAACACACCTGGTACAACATCGAATAGACACTGGTGATACTAGACCAATTCGTCAGCCTGCTAGGCGCCTTCCATTGGCAAAGCAGAGAGAAGTTGCAGAGATGGTGTCGGCAATGGAGAAAGAAGGTCTGATTGAAAGTTCCAAAAGTCCGTGGGCATCACCGGTTGTACTGGTTAAGAAGAAAGATGGCAGCACGCGGTTTTGCGTGGACTATCGGCAGCTCAATTACGTCACCAAGAAAGACAGCTATCATCTGCCACGGATTGACGACACGCTAGACACACTATCAGGAGCCCAATGGTTTTCCACTCTCGACTTGAAGAGTGGCTACTGGCAGGTACAGATCCATCCAGAAGACCGGGAGAAAACCGCCTTCACCGCAGGAAATGGGCTATGGCAATTCACGGTAATGCCATTCGGGCTGTGCAATGCTCCGGCGACTTTCGAGCGATTGATGGAATGTGTCCTGCAAGGGTTAACATGGAAAACCTGTTTGGTATACTTGGATGATGTCATCGTCGTAGGAAAAACGTTTGCGCAACACCGAGACAATCTAAGGGATGTGTTTCAAAGGCTTCGAAGTGCCCACCTGAAGCTCAACCCCAAGAAGTGCGCCCTGTTTAGAGCGGAAGTCAAGTACCTGGGACACATAATTTCAGCGAAAGGAGTGAGAACCGATCCGGAGAAGGTGGAAGCGGTGAAAAACTGGCCAGTCCCCAAAGACAAACACCAACTAAGGAGCTTCCTGGGTCTAGCCACCTACTACAGACGGTTCGTGAAGGATTTTGCCGGGATCGCAAAGAACCTGCACCAGTTGACGGAAAAGGGAAAACAATTCAAATGGTCAATTGAGTGCGAGAAGAGCTTCAAGGCACTTAAACAACGGCTATGCGATGCCCCGATACTGGCTTACCCCACTCCCGGGGAAACGTTCATTGTGGATGCAGATGCTAGTAATGTCGGGGTAGGAGCCGTACTCTCCCAGGTGCATGATGGCCAAGAGAAGGTGGTTGCGTACTTCAGCAAGGTGCTCTCTAAGCCAGAAAGGAACTACTGCGTGACAAGGAGAGAACTTCTAGCTTTGATCTTGGCTACGAAGCATTTTCAAAAATACCTCTATGGGAGGAAGTACGTTCTTCGCACAGACCATGCAGCCTTAAAATGGCTATTACAGTTCAAGAATCCTGAGCGTCAGGTCGCAAGATGGATAGAAAGGCTGCAAATATACGACTACGAAATACAGCATCGTAAAGGAAAACTCCACTTTAATGCGGACGCACTGTCCCGGAGACCATGCAGAACGGATTGTAAACATTGTGCGCGTCAGGAAGAACAGGAGCTGGTTTCCATCCAAAGAATGAGAGCCGAACCTATCGCCGGCTGGAGCGTAGATGAGATCCGGAACGCTCAGAAGGAAGACCCGGATATAGAACCGATTCTGGCCTGGAAGGAGAACATGGAGAAACCGGATCATCAGAACATCTCTCACAGAAGCCCGACCTTAAAGGCATATTTTGCGCAGTGGGACTCCCTCCATGTCCAAGAAGGTGTTCTGAGAAGAAAATGGGAATCCTCCGACGGAAAGTCGTTTGTAATGCAGCTTGTCGTGCCGCGGACGAGGGTCAAGGAGGTGTTACGGGAAATGCATGGCGGGGCGTCCGGAGGCCACTTGGGAGTGAATAAGACGCTAGAAAAGGTACGAGAACGTTTTTATTGGTTAAAAGCGAAGGAAGATGTCGAAGACTGGTGCAGAAAATGCGACGTGTGTGCAGCTAGCAATTGTCCGAGAATCAAAACTCGAGGTAAGATGCACCAATACAATGTGGGAGCACCTTTCGAACGAATCGCCATTGACATCGCAGGGCCCTTTCCGGAAACCGACAATGGTAATCGGTATATACTCGTAGTAATGGACTACTTCAGTAAGTGGCCGGAAGCGTTTCCGATCCCTAACCAGAAAGCCAGAACCGTGGCGGAGCAGATCGTCTACAATTGGGTGAGCAGATTCGGTGTGTCCTTGGAATTGCATTCTGACCAAGGGCGAAATTTCGAGTCAAGAATTTTCTAAGAGATGTGTCAACTACTCGGAATCAAAAAGACACGGACAACCCCGCTTCATCCACAGTCGGACGGTATGGTGGAGCGTTTCAATAGGACTTTGGACGAACATCTCTTGAAGGTCGTAAGTGACTACCAACGTGATTGGGACCGGCAGATTCCCTTGTTTTTGATGGCCTATAGAAGTGCCGTGCAGCACTACTCGACATACTTGTTGGGTGGAATAGCTCGGTTACCCAGTGAGGTGAAATTTGGATCTCCTACCAATGAGCCCAGAAATGAAGAAGAGTACGTGGCGGACCTTAGGGAAAGGCTTAGGGACATACACCAAAGGACCAGAAGCCAGATTAAGATAACGAGCGACCGCATGAAGACCAGGTATGATGTCAAGGCAACAACGTCAGGATTCCAGGAGGGAGATCTAGTCTGGCTGTATAATCCCCATCGCCAAAAGGGGAAATCACCTAAGTGCAGCAGAACTGGGAGGGTCCCTAGAGAATATTAACCCGCATCAACGATGTTGTCTACCGCATCCAGCGAGGACCAAGGGCCAAAATGAAAGTGGTTCATGTGGACCGACTGAGTCGATACAATGGCCGAAATGAGGATGCACTTGTTCGGGACGAACACGTCTAAGAGGGGGGCAGTGTAACATAATAATAACTAAGCTCCCTAAAAGTATAATGCAACAAATTCCGAAGTGTCTTTTCATTCTGGCAGAATTTTGGTCCGAAGTGTCCTTTCATTCGAGGTTCGTGTCTGCGGTTAGTCTCCACAGAGGCAGTTGGTTTAGAACCGTGGCGAAGAGATTGGAAAATTGATAATGGGCGAAGTTTTAATTTTGTGATAAAATGAAAGTTGAGAGTTAACAAGAGGAAGTAATTAGTTTCGATTTGTGAATTAAGTAATTGAAAGGAGATAAAGTGATTTGAGAGGAAAGAGACCTTGTAAGAAAAGAATTTGCGAAGAATAGTATAGTGTGAACTTGAATTGTTCTATAGACTAGAAAATAAAGAAATAAATTTCACAGAATATCGTTTTATCTACTCGAGCCGTAGCTCGCATATTACAATACTATATTTTTGTACTGTTTACTTTGAATAAACTGCCAACACGTCAGTCTAAGCAGCATAAGCAAGTCCTTTTTGAAGTAAATATGACATGCATTTCATTTTCCTCCCTTCTATGATAGAACACAGAAAAAAAACTCTCATGTCGACAATAGAGAAACATTCATTGTACACAGTTACATAGTTTGATCAAAGCACTGATGCATGGTACAAGGTATTGTGTTGCAATGCAAGTCATGCACATATCAATTACGATAAAAGTCACACGTAGGGAAAATTGCATAGATTGCGCAAAACCAACTAATCTGCGAGATGGAAACCCAAATGGCAAACATTATCTCAATGCGCGATGAACGGACGAGAACGAACTGCATTCACCTTTTGGAAATGAATTGCTCCTTTGCTGCCTGCGGCACATTGTCAACTTGCTTTTTCCTTTTCCATCTTTCTGTTTGATGTTTGCAAATTGACGAGACTTTTCGATTAAGCAAATTGCACATCTCGTGAATATTTTATAATTCTTTTGAGTTGCTCTTGCTCTACCTTTCTATTCAATACACCTGGGGAAACTTAGATTACATAAAATTATCATTTCGCTTAATAAAAGATACGATCAAGTAGAAATAAATGTGATTGCTATATCGGGGTTGCATGTAAATCGCATGTTAATTTGCCTTTCAAAGAAGTACATACGAGTACATAGGTGGACAAAATTTTCATTGTTGAGTTTATGAAGGCGTCTAGGGAGGTTACTGCTTCGTTTTATTGCAATGGTTTCGGTTGCTTCGTTACTGAGGGCCATGAAGAACATCCCGTGCGTTAGATTAGATCTATTACAAAATTAAAAAGAAAAAAAAATATATATATCTGGAGGGTTTCAGAACTGAAGGAGTTCAACTGTGAACTTTAGTTGAATCGACAAAGAAATGGCGAGTAATACGTTATTACTAACCGACAAGTTTCACGTTTTCTTT
Organism: Pocota personata; assembly: GCA_963082735.1. Lineage (NCBI taxonomy): Eukaryota > Metazoa > Arthropoda > Insecta > Diptera > Syrphidae > Pocota > Pocota personata. The sequence continues at coordinate 91,307 of CAUJBT010000260.1, read as the reverse complement.
ACCTACTCCTCATAATAAATGATTTTCCAATTTCATGTGAAACAGTAATATCATTCTGACACTTACCGCTGTTACCGTACCACCACTAAATAACAGCATGTGACATCGAATTTGCATATTGCATTCCAAGACAGTTCAGTATTTTTCCACGAAATTGGAAACCTGTCTAGCAAAATCCTTTTCTTTTTTAGGTGATACCTAGGGAAATACAAAATATTTGCATTTCGAGTGACAGTACGTTTTTTTCGACAGGACATGTCTGGTATATTGAATATTTTCTTCGACTGCACGTGGGACAGGAATTCTGCATGTAATATGTAGATAATAGAAAATGTCATATCACTCTAAAACAAAACTGGATGGCTGTCCGTAAAAAGAAAGGTGTTAACTGAATAAATAAGTACTTAAGCTACGTAAGCGTTTTTCTACGCATACACAGATTGGAAAACAGATAATTTCTGCAAATGTTTCTTTAGAGATACTTATTAAAGTTATTTAGGTACTATTTTATAATCTATTCTTATATGACTTTTAAAGAATGAAACATCCAATGAATTTCAGAAGACAAAGCATCACTAAACGACCAATACTGTTCAGCACTGCACTAGGAACGGAGTTTCGTAATCCACATAAAGCAAACTAAAGAAAGTTCTCTGAAGAACTGAGGGAAGGAACTCTCAATTTACATCCGAGGTTGATGAGATATTTGGGGAAGAAAACAGAGCGCATTCCATCACTCAAATATGGAGTTCTGAAAAAGAGATAAAATTTACTGAAATGATCTCGTGTAGTATCTTTTTTGCGAATCAATGGAGTTACCGCCAAGACACCGGCAAAATTGTCTCTTAAAATCTGATTACTAATTTAAATACACAGTTTAACAAAAATATTTAAAAGGGTCAACAGGAGCTGGACTAACTTATAATAAAGAATTGCTTTATATTGGGTGTATCTAAGGACAGGGTGGCCGTCTACTCGTTGTTTTTATTTTGCAAACTATTATCTTGCGACTATCGAAATGTATTTCCTCTATTTCGCAGAAGTCATGTGGCAAATTATCATATCATCTTGCATTCATCTTGAAGTACGGTTAACTCGCATTTCTTGCACTTCTCTGTTTAGCGCTTCTATCAAGCGGCTTTCCTTATTTTCCCGCGGCTTATTTGGCAAACCTTTAATTTGCGCTTTGCTACTTAACCGATTGTTTACTCCAAAATCCCGAAAGGCCAAAATCCCGAAAGTGAAACTGAAAATATTATTGTAGGAAAAATTGAAAAATTTGGTGTTTGATTACATGCATGTGAGGCCGAAGGCCATCAGGTGTATAAGTCGAAGAGGTGTCCCATAGTGTGAAATCCTTTTATCCCGCGAAGCGAGCCACCAAACTACTGTTAAGATACAGGCGTTTGCCTCAAAAGAAATTATTGTTCTGTGGCTCAAGAGGATTTACACGGGATTTCGTTTGCTTGGCTACACTGCTAGAGTTTGCAGGGTGGTTTCAGACATTTTCATTAATAAAATATGGGAAAGCCAATAATTTCCTGGAGCGTTTGATTGATTGGGAATATAATATTGAAACGTATGTCTGTGAATACAGCACTGCACAGTATAGTGTCCATAGTTGCGCTTTTCTCGAAGTATAAGGACGTCTTCAATAACGCAAATACCGAGGCTATACTGAACAGCGTTCGGAAAAAAATATTTAATACCGATCTTTATCCCTGTATTGTGACCATTCTTAATTCACACATGCTCATCTAGGGTATCAGTAGAAGGAACAGAGTTTACTGAAGAATTCCCAAGGCGGCATTTTGTCGCCATTGTTACGACTCCTTCTGATCGACTAGGTACTAAAAAATTTCATTTGAAAAATATTTCTGAATTCTGCTTAAAAATCTGTTTTCAATAGTAGGTATGGTATGTCACAAAGTCCAGTCAATAAGTGGTTTTGCCTTGCAAGATAAATGGTAGTTCTACTTTTTGTCAATGTTATAACCTAAACCTGCTCCAACAAATTCTGAATTTTGAATATTTCCCACATTGATTTTTAGTAATATCGTTTTCGTCAAATGAGAAGTTTTCAAGTTACAGCCAGGTAAATAAAGTGCATGATGGCATGTCAATTGGAGATTGCAATTTAAATCTGGCACTACTGTGGTTCTGTCAAAGATATATATTTATGTCTTTATTTGACTTCTGTGAATTCTAACCATTGACATTTGTAATTATGGAGCGGTATACGAGAGAAGAATGTATTTTAATTGTTAAAACCCATCTTCAAAAATAAAATTGAAACATTTAAAATTGAAAGGTTAAGAAATTAATGAAAATATTCGATCGAGCCGCACAAAGTTTTTTGACTCAGGAATTGAAGCTAGCAGAACATGAACTGCGTCGTGACTTGGTTGATTGGGTGTTAGAGAACCACTAAGATGATGGCGATTTTTAGAACATGAGAGTTGCCGTTTCAACGGAACATCTACTTAAACAAACAAAATTGTCACATTTGTGGTTATGTAAATCCACAGGCCATTTACGAGCAACCGATGCATCTACAGGAAGTCACTGTTTGGTGCGGATACTTCTTCGATAATTCTCGTGGTGCTGCTGTTACAGTCAATGGTGAACGTTATCGGGACATGATACAAAATTATTTTTTACGGCAATTGTTGTGGCAGACATGTGGTTTCACCACCATATCATCTCTCGTTTCGGGAACAAAAATTGTTATTTTTTTCTTTGAGGTTATGTAAAGCACAAGGTGTACGAGTATATCAACGATCTAGGGTTTAGTTCGGAAGCCGCGGCGCCCATTTAGCTGATATTATTTTCATTGTAAATGCCTCAATATTATGCCTACTATTATAAAACTAAGCTGATATTTTGTTTCTTGCCGAATACGCTGATAATGGCTGAATAGATTTTAGTGACTTATTTTTATTTCCCGGAGCAAGTTTGTATAGAGCTACTCGTTGGGTTTTCAGTTCGCGAGACAATAAAATGTATGTATAAATACCCTTATACGAATTTTAGGACACGGGCGTTTTGTGAAAAGGGAAAGAGAAGAGAGAGGACATACTGGTGTAGTTGGTTTGAAACTCAGGTATTATTATATATATTATATATTATAACTGGGGAGTATTTTTGTATTGTCGTTGCTTATGATTCACAGTATTTTTTTTTTCGTCCTCCTGATATGTGTTATGCATTCGCAGTGGAGTTGACTAAGCTTTCGCAATTGATCGACTTTTTTATTTATTTCATGCGAAATAAATAGATGATTCTTGACATTAGGATTCGAATCGTGAACCTGCAGCGTGACAAGCGATGATGTTACCACTACACCATTGCCTCCCATAATAACTTCAACTTTGGCTTTGTTGATCTCAATAAAATTAGTTTTGATTTTTAGAGCTTTTAAACATCCAGATTTCGAGCTAAAAATCATATTTACATGATATCAAAAAATAAGGCGAGTCACGTTAGAACAAGTGGACATGCAGACATGGAACAAAAAGTGTTTATTTTTATCTGACCCTTGTAAATACTTTTCTCTATATTTGCGTAGAAGCCAAATTAAGATACAAGCAAAATAACTGCATGAAATAGTAATCGATCGAAAAACGGAATGCACTCGATCTTTTTTTTTTATTCGAACGTGCATTGTTCTAAGTGTCTTAGAATTAATTGATGTCCTCAAAGTTAAGTTGAACTTAGGGTGGCCGTTTTGTAGTGCTAACATCATTCCTTGTCTGATGTCAAGAAACATATATTTATTTCGCATGAAATAAATAAAATAATCGATCAATTGCGAAAGCTTAGACAACTCTTTTGCGAAGGCATAACACTGGCAGTAGAGCGGTCATATGGCTGAAATTGCAACTTGATCGGGATGATGACATCAGGGGGATAAAAAAAAATACTGTGAATCATGAGCAACGACAAAAAAGCAAAACACAAACAAGCTCCCCAGTTATCTGGACGGTACCCTTGGCGTTTACAGAAACTTAATACATCTTTCTTTTTCTCTCTCTCTCCCTCTCTTCTTCACATCGCCCGTGTCCTGTAATAGTATAAGAGTATTCATATCCTCTTTGGCGCGCGCAAGTTATAAAAAAAAAAAAACTAAAAAATAAATACTTCACAAAAGATATGAAACTAGAACCAATTTTCCTTCCAACGTTATAAAGTTTATTGTCCGTACTTCCTTTTTGCTGGACTGTAGATGAGTGTCGGAAGGCATTCTCTCATATTACCTGTTAGTCTCGGTTCAAACAGCTGTTAAGCTTTACATAACATGTGGGGTTGATGTACATAATTTTACAATTTTACATTTGGTTTGACTGTGTGAATATTTACTTTAACATTATTTACATCTGATTTGACTGTGTGAATATTTACTTTACTACATTAACATAATGCCTCATATTTAATGTCAAGTAGTTAGAGAGAGATGCCACTATTAATTGTTTGGAGCCATCAATGCATGTTGATGCAGTCGGCCATCATTAAAGATTGCCAAAAGCTTGGTTTTAAAAATATGTCTATTTCTTACGAGTCGAGCGATTAGATGGAAAGTTATAACATGCATATATACAGTCTAGCCTTCAAGATTTGACATCTTACTCGTAGTTTTTGTGTTGAGAGCGTAGTATTCGGTCATGTTATTCATTGTGATTAGTTGTTGATGATATGGAGGTTGCAATTGCCAGTTATTTTTTTATCATATCTCGACAATTAGTTCAATGCGCCAAAACACTTAGCATCGTATGAAATGTGGAAGTGAGATTCATGACTAATTAATTAATAATCAATAAAGTGTTGTGTGTTGCGTGTTGAGTGTTTTGTTGGGAACCAGCATACATTTTTGATTTTATCAACATTCGTGGGCTTCGAACGAATTTCTTCTTTGTGTACGCCCACGCCCATTCCCATAAACCAGCTATTTTGGCACTAAGCGAAACACAGTTAGTGGAAGAATCATCCGATTTGAAACTGCCTGGGTATAACTTAGTGTCATTATTCTTTCCCCACCGTGGCCTCGCTATTTACGTCCGTAATGATATTGCTTACCAAGTTCCACCACAGTATGGCCACTGTTCTAACCCGGAATTTAATTTCAAATGGCTAAAATTCATCGTCCGTAAGCAAATAATTCACTACTGCTTTATTTATAGAAGCCCTAATGCGAACAGCCACTCAACTTTTGACGAATTTGATGCGCTGTCCGATTCCAACACTCGAATTGTCTCCTTGTACCCTCATACTGAAATCGTCATTGCGGGCGATTTCAATATACACAATTCGGATTGGTTTCAACATTCTGGCCAGACAACACCCGAAGGAAGGTATGTTGAACTTTCCGCTGAGGCAAACAATTTGACTCAGCTTATAAATGAGCCCACACATATACCAGACATTGAAAGTCATTCCGCCAACACTTTGGTCTTGTTTCTTACTTTTCACCTTGATAAATAAACTATTGATGTTTTAGCGCCTCAAGGTTGGTCTGACCATAATATCGTATCAGCTAAATTCTCCTACTCCGACCGCTCAGTTAAAGGAAAAACTCCTAGAAGAAAAGTGTGGCAATACGAGAAAGCCAACTCGAGCGGCCTTAATAGCTTCTTTAGGAGTTTTAACTGGTCGCTATGCTTTCTCGATAGCGACGTGGATGTCGCTGGTGATACGATCACTAACACTATACTCTTGGGTATTAGGACTTTATTCCTAACAGAATAAAGAGCATCAAACCTAAGGCAAACTCGTGGTTTGACCAGAACTGTAAAAGAGGTTAAAGTGGTAAGTTTTCGGTCTTATAAAGCCAACAGATCTGAGGATAGCAAACGATTAATAAAGGCCTCGTAAGAGCAGCATCTCCCGATAGGTGTTGGTTCGCTAAGTAACGAGAAAGAGCCACTGCAGCCGAAAACCTAGCAACTCTGTAAGTGAGCCATACTCCCACCTCCTCGTGGTGCCATCTGGGAATTTCTTCGGAAATTGCGAACGGGAGAGGACGAATGGCGAGTCTTCTGTGCCGTATAATAGCATAAGTGCCGGTTGGTCTGGGGCCCAGCGAGCCTCAACCGTAAAAAGAAAAATTGCTCCGAAACGGAAACATACGCCTCAGATACGGACGGATAATCTGATGACGACCTTTGGCTATCAAACACGGACAACGATCGGATGGAACATTAAGACCCTCCTAGACTCACTCCAAGAAGGGCCTTACAACGCAGATTCCTCCAAATGGAGCGCGAATTCGTACGGTATAAAATAGACATCTTAGGGCTAAGTGAGATAAGATGGTTCGATGCTGGGGAATATGTCTCGCCAACAAAAATTACTGTTATGCTCTACTCTGGTAAACCAGCTGGAAGCGCACGGAGGTCTGGAGTAGGACTGGTGCTAACTCCAGCAGCGCGTAAAAGCCTCATATCTTGGAAACCTCACAGTGACCGGATATTAACGGCCAGATTCCAGAGTAGAGTAAGGAAGGTCACCATCATACAGTGCTATGCTCCGACTGATGACGCGACTGAGGATGAAAAATACAATTTCTATAGCCAGTTAGGCACCGACTTCAATGAAACACCTAATGGGGACATCGTAATGGTGATGGGGGATCTCAATGCCAAGGTAGGTAGCGACAACAACATGCTTAAATACGTGATGGGAGTTCACGGCCTTGGAGACCGAAACGACAACGGTGAGCGGTTTGTGGACTTCTGCAATACCAACCGCCTAATCATTGGAGGTACGCTGTTTAAACATAACACCTGCCATAAGATCAGTTGGGTCTCAACTGATAGGCAAAGAACATCCAACCAGATCGATCACATTGCGATTAGTCACCGCTTTAGAAATTGTCTCCTGAACGTCCGTAACAGACGTGGAGCTGATATTGGACAAGAACGAGATCAACATCTTATGCTAGCTCATATACGCCTTTGTACTGCATCCGTCAACAACAACCGATCAAACTTGTTGAACATCACCAGGTTCAATACCAATAGGCTTAAGGTCCCCCAAGTGCGAAAACAATTTAGGGACCGCCTTGCCTTAGAAGCGGAAGCAATCAGCAGCTTAATGCAGGAGAGCATGGATGATCACTGGAATATTGTGAAAAATGCTTTTGCGAGCGGGGCGCACACCTATGTTGGTAAAAGGCAGGCACACTATCGCACATGGCTTTCGGCAGACACCTGGAATCGGATCGATGAGCGTACAACAATAAAGGCTCGGATTGCACCGGCGTCAGCAGTAGAGAGAACTGAGTTAGAAACCCAGTAGCGTACGAAGAAGAAAGAAGTGCGGCGTAGTATGAGACGTGACAAACGTCAGTATATCAACACACTGGCTTCTAGGCCTGAAGAAGCAGCGAGCAGGTGCGATAGTAGGACTGTTTACAGCATCACCAAGGGGCTCATTGGTGGTCGAAACTCTAAACAACCCCCGGTAAAGAGTCTGGACGGTAACCTCCTGATTTCGGATGAGGATCAGCTCAATAGATGGAGAGAACATTTTGCTTCAGTGCTAAATCACTTAGACGATGGCGATATGATCTCAAATTCGAATGAGTATTCCGAAGCAACAAATTCCCGAATACGCACGGCACCTCCCAGCAAAGCAGAAATTATGGCAGCAATCAAGTCCCTCAAGAAAAACAAAGCGGTGAGTATTGATGGCATCCTTGCCGAATTGTTTCAAGCGGTGCCAAACACATCAGCAGATCTGCTGCAACCGCTAATACAGAGAGCTTGGGGTAGCGAACAATTTCCACAGGAGTGGGAAAGGGGGATGATCATTAAGCTTCCGAAAAAGGGAAACTTGATGGAATGCGGAAAGAGGTATACGTGTTCCTCCAGCTGTAACCAAAATAATAGCAAAAATAATTCTGGACCCACTATTGTTCTTGCTGGTTATCAGCGATGTACTCCGTGCAGCATTGACGGAAGGAAACAATGGAATTTGTTGGACTATGACATCTTAGAAACTGAGGCAAACAAAGTGGGTCTCAAAATAAACACGGCCAAAACAAAAGCCCTCAGCACTTCCAACACTAACGCTCAACTTAACATTGTCGGACAGGAAGTCGGAAAAGTTGACAACTTTCTATATTTAGGAAGTATGGTCTCGGCTAACCGCGGTGGCACCCAACTGGACGTACGCAGTAGAATCGGGAAGGCTGCGTTCGGTATGCCATCCACAATCTGGAAAAGTAATGTTATTAGCTTAAGAACCAAGCTGCGACTGTTCCGCTCTAACGTAGAATCGGTACTGCTGTATGGGTGCAGTACCTGGAAGGTGGATACCATTAACACTCGCAGGCTGCAAGTCTTCGTAAATAAATGTTTAAGAATCATATTGAGGATTTTTTGGCCGAACCGAATCTCAAACGAACAGCTTTATATGAGAACGGGCCAAGAACCTATAAACCTTACTATACGAAGGAGAAAGTGGCAGTGGATTGGACACACCCTAAGGTGCGAAGACAACTCCATTGCGAAATACGCCATGCAGTGGAATTCGCTCACCCAAGCAGGCAGAATAGCGGGTCGCCCTAGGCAAATAATTACCGATCCATTGCACTTACCCCTTCTTTCCAAGGTCATGGAAACGATGATAAATCGTCAGCTTATGAAATATTTCGATTCACGAAAAATCCTGAAGGTCCACTGGTGATTTGATGGCATATCTCACCGAGAAGTGGAACCAATCTCTCCATCACTTCGGCGAAACTAAGATGGTTGCGCTTGATATTTCAGAGGCATTTGACAGAGTTTGGCATCAGGCTCTTTTGTCGAAAATGTGTGCAATATTAAATACAAATATTCTAATTTTATTGTAGCGGCTTATTCTGGACAGCAAACTGCTAAGGTATAAACAACAGTCCGCTCTACAGCAAGTCCCCAGAGATGACATGATCAAGAAATACAGCTACACCAAAAACTTCGCCACAAAACTTAACACAATAACCACACCATAAAATTATATACCAGTATGTACAGACGAATCGAAAGCAGCTCAAGGGGGCAGTAGTGCTGGTGAGCAAATTGTCCAGCATTACTTAACCTTGACGGAAATTACCACAATTGTAATCATATCAAACAACCAAGCAGCTAAAAACGCGTTGAGCTTATACGAATCACATCTAGGGTGGTATTTGAGCGCATGGTCAAGCACAACAACCTTGGGAAGCTCAACACTGTAACCCTGTACTGGTTACCAGCTGCGGAAAGAGAGAACTCCCACACGAAATATTAGGAACTATGGGCGTTGACTCACAGCAGAGCAAGTTGTCTGGAGACTTACCAGATAAATGTGAAAAACCTCATACCTTGAGTGAGAAATGGCCTCATACCTTGAGTTTCTAAGTTGAAAGAGGTGCTTTAGCCCGAGAACAACCTCGACTGGCACCAGCAGCAAACGCAATAGCTATTTTAGATCGCAATTGAACTTTAGGTTCATATCAAAATTTCATGACATCACTAAGTAGGTACACCTTATTTTTCAAAATCAACTGTATACAAAAAGTGTTACTTAATAAACCAAATGCAATTAATTATTGATCTTGAAAACATGTAATTTTAAATGTTTCCTGATAAACTTTTCATAAATGTTTGAATCATATAACAAAATCTCTTTCAATCTACAATATATCTGTACTTCTATAGCTATACAAATCAATTTAATATCTTTGACCTTTGTTTCATTCTATTTTCATTATCTCACTTCGGCAATAAAATACCAAACACACCTTCTGAAATAATGCAACTCTCGCAAAATCTTTAAAATGTTATTAAACTCCGAAAGACCACTCCTTCTATCTGCCTTTGTATATTTCTGGAATTTGAATTCCCCAATTATTTGAATACTCAGCGGAAAATTTAAAATTCAAATTCGCCTTAACCGAAACACTATTCAGGGCTGAATTGAACACCACCATCAAGGGCAAACGCTGCAAGGCAAATGATTTTGCATATCACATCCTGTCAGCTTCACATGACTTTGCCACATCTTGGTATCCAGTATAACTTACAACTTCGATGGGATTTTATTTACCTACATACATATACTCGTATATAAAATACAAAATCAATTTAACAACTAACCGAGAAGCAATAGTGTTGTACGGTAAGAAACCTCATCCGAAGTCTAGGATCTTGGAACTAGTTTATTTCTTTTGAGAATTTACTTTGGATTTTCCAATTTGGAAATTCAAATTCAAATCTGTTCGTCGATGTGTTGACACTTTTAGAAGTTTACGTGGATATTTTATCAAACCCCATAAAATTTATACAGAACTCGTGGGTGGTCTTCGTGTTCGTCACTGTTTGCAATTGGACTCTGTCTCAGTTTTGTTATTCTATTTTTAAATTCAAGGCTGTATGCAAAATATATGTATTGGTCCTGATGTTTAAAGCTATTTTGGTATTCTTCACTATTCCTTATACGAGTATGTATAGAGTTAGCATCCATCCGAAGATTCTTTTTAATTAGCAAATAAAATACGAACTTCCGATGACAGATTTTTACGATCTTTTGATTTTCATTGTGATGACGCAGGCGGAAATAAAACATTCTAGAGTAGGAATATCCTATTTTTTAATTACAATGTCACTTAAAAGTCCAAAGGTCACTGTCATCCAAACGCAAATTTTAACCAACAAAATATAATTTTAAGAGTTTTAATTGACAAAAGGAACTTTTTTATGACAACCCTCAAGAGGAAAAGTTTCGGACACATGGGACTGCTAAGTCCTTTATATTTGTGTCCATAAATGGTTCTGTGGTGGTACTAAAATCGGGGAAATTGCACTCACCAGCACTTGAGCTAGATTTTACGATTACAATTCATATATACGAATACATATATATGTATAATATCAAAGCCGCAGATACTTTTTTAAATGTCAAATTTAACCAACTAGTTATTTCCTTCCGGGTTTCACCAAATTCTCGCATTTATGGTTTTTCGAACTAAAATTGAAGTTGAGTACCTACATACGACTATGTTATAATTACACACAGTTTTATATAACACATTTGCTCAATCACATTTATGTCAGTCTTTATTGTGATGCCAGCGGGAGATAAAAATATTGACGGTGTGCCTGATTGCTTTGGCAAACAATTTTCAATTTTTAATGTCCTCCCGCATTTGGTATGTCGGTATCGTTAGTAGCGTAGCAGCGTATTTCACTGATTTATTTTATTGGCACATTTACGAGAATGTTCGTATATTAGTCGACTGACTGGCCAAATGTTATTCGACTCAGAAAAATATAATTTATAACTCAAATAATACCAGTTTCAGTGGCAGTTAGTTAAGGTGTACTTTTGTTGTTTTCCGGCAAAATGGGGAATAAAAATGTGAAGTCCCATTATGGCCCAACTTTGTGACACCCAAATTGAGTTATAGTTGAACCATCGTGGCTTAAAATGAAACATTGACAAAGTTAATGCGCATTTTTTTCTCTTGGTTTTTCTTTTCTGGTCGTGTCCATATCAATTGGAGGAATTTTTATTTTAAAGGAATTCTAATAAGGCACCTGGTTACTTTTAGTAACGTGGATGAAAGTAATTATGTTTCCGAGGAAGTAAGTATAACGAAATAAATAAACTTTATAACAAAATAACTTGCAAAATATTACGATTAGAGTTTCTAAGTTAGTCTGACTTTAATAACAATCTGCAAAGTTGTATGTAAATTCTTACCGTAGTGCTGTAGGGTTACCTTTTAAGAGTTAAACATCACAAATATTTAAAATATTATCGTTGTAAATTGTAGGGGGTCTAAAAGAGAAACATGCAATAGGGTTATACATTTTGTGCCTTAGGATTTCAAATTTAAATAAAATAAAAAGTATTCAAAATTTCAATGAAATTTGTTTACTGTTTTAAATTTTGGACTATGTCATTATGTATGGAGTACAAAATCGATTAAATGGCCACCAAGGAGTTTATGGAAACTTAAATTTTGTTAAGTAATTTTCGATGACTTTTCGGCACATTCCTTTGTATCACGGCCATAGCTTTACGGATGTTTGTTTTAAATGCCCCAAAGTTTGGAGATTGCCTGCATAGTCATTGTCTTTAGCGTAACCCCACAAAAATAAATCCAACGGGATCAGATCACACAATCTTTTTTGCTCTTCGTATGGCACACATCACTGGAGAAGATTTTGTTCGAAAAATCAGTCCTTAAATCGCGATACACAGATATTACAGAACAATTTTAATGCGGTAAAGGGTAGTTAAACGATCCATATTGTAAAATGGCAAGGCTAGAACTAATTTTCTCACTATGGATGACAGACGGATTTGACAGGTGCTATAAGACAGGGATGAAATCACAATATCGAAATGAATAACCCTTTATAAATAAAATAACATGCGACATGCGAGTTAAGATTTTAAACAAATCTATTGTAATCATACTATCTGGCAATGGCACCATGTATGAGCACAAAGCCTGTTATAAAATCAGTTGGGTGTCAACTGACAGGCAAGCAACCTGCAACCAAATTGACCATTTTGCCATCAGTCGCCGTTTTAGAAGTAGTCTCCTAGACGCCCGAAACAGACGAGGTGCCGACATGGGGTTGGTACGAGATCACCATCTTACGATAGCTACTCTCCGATTACGCACTGCTGCCGTTCGTAGATCTAACGACACAAGAATACCTAGGTTCAACATAGACTGACTGAGAGTTCCCTCAGTGTGCCAAGAATTAAGGGACCATCTCTCACGTGGAGTGGAAACAATCAGCAGCTCACTGCCCGCCACCATCCAAGACCATTGGTTTTCAGGTGCTTTCAGGGATCGCAGGGAAGCCATAGGGCGTGACTTTCCGAGGATACCTGGAGAAGAATCAACGTACGAAAACAGCTAAGAGCTCAAATTGCAGCAACTCAAGCAGCAGGGAGGATCGAGCTTGAGTCCCTATATCGAATGAAGATGAAAGAAGTACAGCGTATCGTGAGACGTGACAAGCGCAATTACATCAATGCGCTGGCTACGAAAGCAGAAGAAGCAGCAGCGAGGTGCGACAGCAGAACCGTTTATAGAATCACTAAAGAGCTTATAGGTGGCCGAAGCTCTATTCAACATCCAGTGAAAGGCTTAGACGGTTCGTTGCTAATATCGGATAAGGATCAACTGAAGAGATGGAAGGAGCATTTTGCCTCGGTTCTAAACCGAGTATTCGCCAGCAATATGCACCCAAGTCAGACTGAAGTGTCCTTAGAAAGAAATTCCCACAACCTCCAGTAAGGAGGAGATTATTACCGCAATTAACACTGAAAACTAATAATGTGGTAGGACTTGACGGCTTACCCGCGGAGGTATTTCAAACTGCGCCAACAACATCGGCAGAGCTACTGTTCCCACTTGTCGGGAGAACATGGAAAGCCGAGAGTTTTCCGGATGAGTGGAAAAAGGGAATGATCGTCAAGCTCCCTAAAAAAGGCAACCTAATGCAGTGCGAAAACTGGTCAGGTATCTGCGTGCTGCCTGCTGTGACCAAGACAATAGCTAGAATCATCCTGGAGCGAATCAAAGAACACCTTGAAGACACACTCGACGCCGAACAAGCAGGTTTCCGCTGTGGATCCTCCTGTACCACATCAACACCCTGCGGATCATCATCGAGCAATGTGTTGAATATCGATCACCACTTCATCTGTTGTTTATCGATTTTGAAAAGGCGTTTGATAGTGTCAATCGGGAATTTGGCGTGCCTTGCACAGGAGAGGCATTCCTGATAAATTAATAGCAATTATCAAGGCTACATGTGATGGGTCCATATGTCACGTTTTGCACAGAGGAAGGCTGTCTGAGGAATTCGAAGTCTAAAGTGGGGTTCGGCAAGGCTGCATACTTTCACCAAGACTCTTTTTATTGGTGATTAGCGGTGTGCTGTGCGATGTGCGGCCTTATTAACAGGAAATGGATGAATTCGATGGACTCTCACATCTGAACTCAATCATTTCGACTACGCCGACAATATATGCCTACTGTCTCATAGAATAATAGACCTTCAGAAAATGACAGCAAATGTGGGGAGGGAAGCAGACGTCGTTGGGCTGAAAATTAACTCCGAAAAAACAAAAACGAACAGTCTAGGACCAAACTCATTAACTCATATATGCATTGCTGGACAAACGGTTGAGAGAGTATAGAGTTTCCAATACCTTGGGAGTATTGTCTCAACCGATGGCGGAACCGAACTGGATATAGCCAGAAGAATAGTTAAAGCAAAATCTGCGTTTGGGATGCTATCCCTAGTTTGGCGAAGTAATGCAATTGGCTTAAACACCAAGCTACGACTGTTCCGTTCCAACGTTGAATCCGTGCTGCTATATGGATGTGGTACCTGGAGAGTGACCGTCACTATCACGAGGATGCTGCAAACGTTTGTCAATAGGTGTCTACGCTACATCTTAAGGATATTCTGGCCAAACCGTATCTCTAACGAACAGCTTTATCATAGAACGGGCCATGAACCATACGACGACGAAAGTGGCAGTGGATCGGTTACACTCTCCGAAAGGGTAACAGGTCCATAGCTAACCAAGCGATGCAATGGAACCCGCTTACCTAGGATGGCAGGATACGCGGCGGTCCTAGGAGTACGTGGCGCAGAACAGTTGAGAAGGAAGCACGACAACTGTCAAAGAGTTGGGGAAAGCTGAGGCACATTTCCAGAAATCGCACACGATGGCGCATGGCCGTTGTAGAGGCCCTAGGACCCACAAGGGGATACAGGACATAATGCATACTATCTGTCCTGTTGATATTGATTTCTTATCGAAGCTTACAATCTTAAAATAAGAAGTGCCATCTGTATGTATTTCTATCTCTTTATCTCTGAACCAAATAATTTTGAAACTTTCATGATTATGTGTAGAGTATCACGTTTTTAGAATCAAAGGAAACTATTTTGATTTTGTATATACCTTCGAATCACTTAATTGAAGCCACTTTTTTGCAACCGATTTCACGATGTACATATATAAAATTAAAGAAATATATATACATAAAATTAAAGAAATGTTCAATGGAGTTGTCTTTTTGGTAAATTCAGGGTAGAGGTCCAAAAATATTCATCAATTTTGAAAATGCCCATTCCAGCAAACATTTGTAGCTATTTCCGTTCATTGTAGTCCAATTCGATTGTGCCGTAGTAGGTAATAGCTTCCACACCATAACAGCCAATGTACGGCCATCACATCTTGACAAAATAAGTTATTTTTTCTTAAATAGTAGAAATAAAAGTTGTAACCATCGTGTCCGTCTTTAACATTTTATCATCCAAAAAAACATTTCCATTCATTGCTCTAAGCGACATGCTCTTTGGCGGAACTCATTCGAAGCTCATTATACACTTGCTTAGAACTGGTTTCCTTTTATTTTTTTTTACGCTGGATGTTATCACTGGTTTTAATTATCCTTTTGATCGTCGTAATGCTAGCTGATACCCCACTTTTTGACCTAAACTTAAGCGCAGATAGAGTGGAATTTGATGCAAATCGCTGAGAAATGATGAGAGAAGATGTAGGTATTGTGATCATGGGGAGTATGAAAATGGAGATTATGTCATATAATGATCGGGAAATGGTCTTGTTCGTCTAACGAACACCAATATATCACCGATTCCTATCTTACTGAGGTGTGTTAGATCCGGTATCCTTGGAGATCCCAGTATCTTCTCGCTGTTGCAGATGAAGTGCTCTATATCTTCCTCCTCCTAATAGTTGTCAGAGGGACCCCTATAATCTTAACAGGATTCACTTCAATGTCACTTGCTCCTTTTTTTGCTAGTTCATCTGCCTTTTCGTTCCCCGGTACCTTCATTCCCCGGTACCCATAAAAGGCCCCCTCTATTGCGCCATTTTACCAACCCCGTGCATGTTACCTATTGTGTGGTACTGAGCGTCAGAGCCGAACCTATGTAGGGCTATAAGAATTTTTTGTTTCACACTCAATGCTAGGCTTCTGTTTGCCGGTGCCTTCAATTTATTTCTTAGTTTATCAATGAGATAGTCTACTTCAGCAGAAGGAACACGAAACTTTTATATAAATAAATGATCTTCGACTTCGAAATTAATTCGAGGTTTATAAATGCGCGAATTATTTGATTCTTCACTGTCACTTCCAGATGAATCGAAAATAAACATTTTGCTTATTTCTATAGGGTGACCAGATAAGAACGATATTTAAAAAAAAAACAACAACGGTGTGAGATATCAAATTGATTTTGGCTTTATTTTGAAGCTACATTTATGGCATTATATATGAAATAGCACAGCATTTAAATGGTCGCCTCGGCTTCAGTGGCAGTGCTTCAAGCGGTAGTATATGCGGCGTTATTCCGGCAATAGCGTCTCGAATGTTGGCCTCGAGCTCGTCCAAAGTGGTTGGCTTATTAGCATAGAATAAGGACTTAACGTAGCCCCAGAGAAAATAATCGAGGGGTGTAAAGACGCGTGATCGCGGCGGCCAATTGATGAACGCTCAACGTGAAATGACCCAGTCGCCAAATTTCTCCTTCACCACTTTTGAGTGTCGCGTCGCTTGTATGGCATGTAGTGCCATTTTGTTGGAACCACAGCTCAGACATATCGATGTTGTCGAGCTCTGGCCACAAAATGTCTGTTAACATCGCTCTATACCGAGGACCATTGACGGAAACGATGTCTCCTTCCTCATTTCTGAAGAAATAAGGTCCATTGATGCCGCTGTGCCATAAACCGCACCAAACAGTCAATCTTTGTGGATGCATTGATGTTTGGTCGAGCACTCGTTGATTGTGGTAGCTCCAATAATGCCAATTTTGCTTGTTGACATAGCCGCTGAGCCGAAAATGGGCCTCGTCCGAGATGATTTTTTGGCCAAAATCCGAATTCTCGGCCAACATTTCCATGGCCCAATTAGCGAACTCACGGCGTTGTCCTAGGTCGTCCGTCTTCAATTCTTTCGTCAGCACAATTTTATACGGATGTAGGCCCAAATCCAACCACAAAATAAGCCTAGTTGACTCTCTGGCTATGCCCATTTCAGCTGATCGGCGCCACGACGAAATTCACGTTGCTTATTTACAACTCAGCCGGAATTAGGATAATATAATATATTTTGAAAAAGTTCTTGTGCAAATATTGGAGGTCTGTTCCTAGAAATTTATCTAATCATTTATGAAGTTCCGCTCCGAGATAACACAGCATAGGAAATTCAAAATTTTTAATCAGACCTTATTAAAAAGCAGTATTATGTCATTTAACAATTTCGAATTCATTCGATATATTTTGCCAACAATTTAACAATTATTTTCTAAAACATGTCCACAGTTATTGTTTTGAGTTACAGAAAGTGCGAAATTCACCAATTTCCCATTTATTAAAGACAGTTTTAACAATTGTTATCTTACATGATCACTTTGTTGTTTTGAGTTACAGAAACTCCAGTTATAAGTTAAAAATTATTTTTTGTACAATGTTTGTCGTTTCGTGGTACAGGCCCCAGGAGATCCTGTAAAGTATGTAGAATACTGGATTCATTGTGCTTTTGTTCCTTATTCCCCCACTTTATTAATATGTAATTTACTCTTCTCACAATTATCATCTAGTTTGCTAGGTTTATTTGCTAGGTTTCTGTAAACGAGGTCAATCTTCCATGATTAATTATTTTCCTCTAGCTTTAAAGTATTTCAGTAAACGAAAGTATGCCCTTTATACACCACCGTCCACCTGAGGATGGGCTACGAGTGTGCTAGCAGCAATATGTTGTATTTCAAAAAATTTACAGGACTTCGAATAGCACATTGCAAAATTCCATGTCGTTATCGGTTAAAATTATTTCCGCTAATACAAAATTTAAAATCCATTCATTATTGATCTGGTTACTTTTTTCATTGCACCTAAAGAAATACCGTAAACTTCTTAATATTTCTGTTTTTTCTTCTTTCTTTTGTTAATATTTGATGGTTAAGAAGCTATTGACATGTTATTAGACAGAAGAGTAGTCAGAAATAGTTAAAAGTGATTTTGCCGCGCATCATGTTTCAGAGATCAGTGAATACTTGTTTCAGAGATCAGTGAATACATAAAATAAGTAATTTTTATTTGTAAGTTTTTCCACTAAGTCTGTTAGTTTTCTTACAAAAATTACATAAATATATTGTACACTATAAAATAAAATTTTATTACCCGAGGGAAGTTGAACATCGTTTAGAGAAGGTAAAGTTTTATAACGGTGTCCCCAATTGGGGCCAGTGGGAACATCAGAGGTAAAAATTATTCTTATTTTTTTCAAAAGTAATTGTTGTATATACAATGGCTAAACGAACATTCAGCAGTCATAACGACTACCTCGGGCTTCAAGAATCAGTTGATGCTGAAATGCTTGAGGAAGACGATGTTACAGAGATAGATTTAGTTGTACTTCCCCCGGAACCAAGTGTGCTTACCGATGAAGAAAAAGGTGATGAGGACCATATTCAGAACAATGCTATTCCGCGAGACATACCAGGTAGAGTCGAAGTATTCACGAATCGAGGCGAAGACGAATGGGACAGTAGCGATGACAAACCGCTCGCTGAAATCAAGAGACGTAGAAATAATTTTGAGGAACCTCGCTGGCGTAAAACAGAGCCTATCTATGAGCCTATAGTTTCCACTGAAGGTAATGTGCAAGCGCATCTCGATAAATTGTTGGATGAAATGACAAATCAAAATCCATTGCAAATTTTTGAAAAAGTATTTGACGAGGAACTTTTCGCCATGATTGTTCAGTACTCGCAGACTTACGCAGCTAAGAAAAACAAGCATGACTTCAAAGTATCTGTCGATGAACTCAAAACATTCTTCGGTATTCTTTTATTAACTGGTTACCATTTATTGCTTCGAGAACGTTTGTAATGTTTTTTTTTTCATTTTTAATGCATTTTTTATTATAAATTAATTCATTATAACTTACATGCTAGACAAAAAAACGCTTAAAACTAGCTTAACTAACTTAACTATTCTTATTCTAACTTTCTGGCCCTATGCGGGCGCTCTAAGTTAAACCTAGTACTTAAAACTATGTCTTTCGACGTAACTAACTTAAGATTCTTTATTTATTTATTTTATTATTCAATTAATTATTACAACTAAGAAAAATGTTTAATCAATGGAAAAAACTTAGTATATGAATTTTTTTTTAATGTTCTTATGAATAAAACTTATAAACTACCTTAAAACAAATCTTAAAATATCTTATTCTACCTTAATCTATCTTATTCTACCTAACGTTTGTAATGTAATGTGTCTATGGTGTCAAGTGCTATGCCAAGAAATCAATTTGAGGAAATAAAAAAATATCTTCATTTCTGTGACAATCTTGTCGCAGTCGAATCATCCGACAAAATGTGTAAGGTGCGACCGCTTGCAGATATACTTATGAAGAAATTTTTGCAGTAGGGTGTTTTTCACCAAAATTTGTCCATCGACGAGTCAATGGTGAAGTACTTTGGGCGGCATCCGGCGAAACAATTCATACGGGGCAAACCAGTGCGATTCGGCTACAAAAATTAGATGGTCACAAGTTTGGACGGATACTGTTACGCCTTCGACTTGTATTGCGGAAAATCTCCAGGAGCCAATCCTAAAGAGCCATTGGGTAGAAGAGTGGTAAAGATATTACTCGACAAACTAGGCACAAGTGCTAAAGACCATGTGGTGTACTTTGACAATTTCTTCACTAGTTTCAAATTGCTCCGAGATTTCCGAAAAGCTGGTTTTCGTGCAACAGGTACCGTTCGCGAAGGTAGAATCAAAAGTGCCCTCAAGTTGAAGTGAAGGAAATGAAAAAGAAAAACCGTGCAGGTTTTGACCATCGTTTCAACCAAGTCAAACAAATTTTATTCGTCCGTTGGCTGGACAACAGTGTCTGCACCATGGGGTTGAACTATGATAGCGTCCTCCCTCTGGGGAAAGTAATGAGATGGAGCGCAGTGGAGAAGAAAAAAGTAGACGTTGGTATTCCGCATGTTTTTAAAAGCTACAACAAGGGTATGGGTGGTGTAGATCAAGCTGATCAATCAATTTCATTGTACAGCACTGCTATACATGGCAAAAAATGGTGGTGGGTTTTGTTCACGTACATGCTGGATCTAGCCGTGGCAAACGCATGGCGCCTTCACATTCTAACGAATGATGACAAGTTAGATCAGCTTCAATTCCATCGCTACATTGCTCGTCACTATTTGAGACTCACAAGTAGTGAAAATTTCAGCTTCTGTGGTGCCAAGTTCGCAGTATGATGGGATCAGTCACTATCCAAAAAAAACTTTCCCAGCAACTAAGATGTACCGTGTGCAATAAAAAAGTACGTTGGCAATGCAAAAAATGTGTGCAAACTTCATGCGTTGAAAGAGAATGCTTTGAAATTTTCATACTGCTTAAGCCCAGTGGCCGTTTTTACTTGTTTTTTATAATGAACCTCATACTCCAGCTCTTCTAATTTGAGCGTCCACCTAACTAATCTGTATCCTTTTATATTCAATAGGCAGGTTAATGTATTGTGGTCTATCTGAATGACGGATTTCCTCCCGTACGGCCCAAACTATAATACTTTGTGGTCTATACTATGTATGTATGTAGTACTGTAATTTTGCTCAGCTTTATTTAAAGTTCTGCTTACGTATTAGATACGTAAGTCTTTGCTGTTATAGTGTGAGGATAGCTCCTATTCCTTTGTTTAAAGTGTCAATTGTTATAATAAACATTCTATTGTAATCTGGGTATTGTAGAACCGGAAAATGTGTAATTGCTGATTTTCCCTGCTCTTTATCTCAATTAAATGATACACTCTACTTTAGTAATCCATTCAGAGGTTCTGCGATTTTAATACAAATTTTTAATAAACTTGCGGTAGTAGCCTACCGTTCCCAAAAAATTATTTAATGCCCTTTTGATTGTGTGAACCAGGTTAAATTCCTTGTAATTATATGTCCTAGGTACTGCACCTCTTTGCGCAGAAATTCGCACTTATCAGGTTGTAACTTAAGGTTAGCAGCTCTTAATTTATCTAATACCTCAACTAATTTCTCATCGTGTTACGCTAAACTCTGTCAATGTATACAAAGCATTTAATATCTTAAAACCCTGCTAAAACAGTGTTGAAAAAGCATTGAAAGCATGCCGGAGCAATTTTCCAGCCAAAGAAAATTCGAGTATATTCGAAGGACCAGTTCTGTGTTCTGAGCGCTGTTTTTTTGTTTTTGTTTTTATATAGCCCTCATCGACTCGGATAGTTATCAGCAATCATCCACTCATTAAGTGTCCGGTAATCTGTCATCATTTTACACTTCCTTTTGCCACTAGCATCCGCCTTCTATGGTACAATCCAAAGAGGAGAATTCCAGGACAAATTGCTATTTCTAATAATCCTGTCTTGTCATAATTTTTCAATTTGGATACGCACCTCCTTTTCGTGCACCTTTGAGTAATGGTACGTCTTAGTGAAAATTGGTTACGCTCCTTCTAATGTTCGAATTTTATGGTTATATTAGTTTAATTACTCGACGCTAAATATATCTGTATAATTCTTAAGGATGCTGCCGACCTCTTCTTATGTTTCCTGTTACCTCCATAATTATTTAGGTGACCAAAAAACGTCTTTAAAATTCTTTCCTACTATTCTAACCTGATTAACATCAAAATCTTCCTTCGTTGTGTTGATTTGTATTTATCTCATTTTGTATCTCTTGTGTTGGCAAGACAACTTCTTCTTTCAACTATTAATTATTTTCAAGTTTCAGACTTGCACTCTAAAACCTTTCGTCGCTTAAATATTTCAAAGAAATTCCCTAATTTTTGAGTCTTTTAATTCCCTCCTTATAATGAAAATAATAAGCCCCTTCCTTAAGGAAGTGCTACATTACATCGTACTCTCCTAGCAGTCCATTTTCTTTTACCTGCTTTGTCAATTTTCTTTCAATTGCTCTAAATTTCTGAATGTGAAATAGACTGATTTTTTTTTTTGTATTACTTCGCCTGTGGTTTCTTGCACGTCACTTTCTAATCCTTTGAATTGTATTGATTTCTCCATATTTACCCCACGTTCCCATACGTGTTTAACACATAGGAGGGATATCTCCGCTAGTGTGCCAATTATAATTCCTATGGCTCTGTTTTTTTTTTTTTTTTTTTTTTTTTTTTTTTTTTTTTTTTTTTTTTTTTTCCGAGGGTAGGTAAAAAATCTTCATGAAGACACTATGAGGATCGGTAGCGCGTGCTCATAGTAGTGTGAGATTTTTACTCACTAAAAAAACCTCCCTTCGTGATAAATTTCTTTGATTACATACTACAACTAAGTTTTGACTTATCCAGCAGTTTTTCTTTCACGTATTGAGATCGTTTGGCAGGTCCCTTTCCATTGAAAGTTCCTGCTTGTTCCGCAAATTAGGCGCGGTTTCTTGCTATCGCGTTAAGTCGAAAGGTTTAGTCCTTTGTAGACGACGCAGTAGATTCCTCTCATCTAGAATTCGAAGGACTTCATTGTTAACGTGTCCTTGTAATCTGTCTTTATGCTTGCGCGCGAAGTTTTTGATTTCATATTCGACTGTCGCAATTCCTAAATCTCTATGGATATCGCTATTTCTAATAAACCACGGTGCATTAACTATTGATCTTAGCACTTTATTTTCAAAAGTTTGTAAAATATTGACATTACTTATTTTGGTACAACCCCAAAGTTGTATTCCATATGTCCATATCGGCTTTAGCACTTGCTTGTATAAAAGCAGTTTGTTCTCTATATTAAGCTTGGAATGTTTTCCAAGTAACCAGTACATTTCTCTGTATTTGGTTTCGAGTTCTTTACGTTTTTTCTTCACGTGCGATTTCCACTTCAGCTTAGCATCAAGTGTCATTCCAAGATACTTAGCCTCGTTTGCAAACGGAATTTGAACCGAGTTTGAAAAGATGGGCATATTATTTATTTTCTTATAAGTAAAATTGACATGAACAGATTTGTTTTCGTTTAAAGCTAATCGCCAAATCTTTGTCCATTCATTTACTTTATTCAATGCTTCTTGCAATTTTTCAGTCGATTCTTCGATCGTTTTACCCGTTGCCAGGATGGCAGTGTCGTCGGCAAATGTAGCTAAGACGGTGCCTTCTTCTTGCGGTATATCGCGAGTATATAATAGGTACAAAAGCGGTCCAAGGACACTTCCCGGCGGCACCCCAGCCCTTATTTCTTTAAATTCCGAATATTCGTTTCCGTGTTTGACTCGGAAAAGTCGATTCGTCAAGTATTTTTCTAGAATATTATATAAGTGTTCCGGCAGAACTTGTCGTAATTTATATTTCAAGCCTTCATGCCAGACCTTGTCAAAAGCTTGAGAAACATCAAGGAATATGCTCGAGCAAATCTTTTTTTCTTCGTAAGCTTTTTCAATTAAATCAGTTATTCTATGCACTTGGTCTATTGTTGAGTGCTTGGTTCTAAACCCAAACTGGTGATTGGGAATAAGAGATCCTTCTTCTATAACCGGCTGTAATCGCTTAAGTACTATTCTTTCGAAAACTTTAGACATAATCGGCAGCAGCGAAATAGGTCTATACGATTTTTTATCATTCGGTGGTTTTCCTGGCTTCAGAATCATTATTACTTCCGCGACTTTCCATTGACTCGGAACATATTCTAATCTTATCGCTGCGTTTATAATGTAAAGAAACTTAACTAACGCTTTTCTAGGTAACGATTTAAGAAGCTCTCCTGTGATTAGGTCGTATCCAGGAGCTTTATTCGGTTTCAGTTTCTTTATTTCTTGTTGAAGTTCGGTCAGCCTTGCATTTCTTACTGTGTAATTGTTAAATGCTATATCCGACGCATTATCATTTTCAGCAAGCGCTTGCCCATCAAATGGTTTAAATGTTTCTTCTAAATGGGCGGCAAAGACTTCTGCTTTGTCTTTATCATTCTTGGCCCATTCGTTGTCATTTTTCTTGATTGGGGCCGCTTGTATTTTCGGTTTTTTAATGCCTTTTATAGCTTTCCAGAGCGAATAATTGGAATCTTTGTCCGCTGTTAAGCTTTCAATGCTGGTTTGTATTGTCCGGTTTTTAAAATCAATAATTGCCTTTTTTAGCAAGTTACACAAGCGATTCAAATGCGACTTATGTTGCGGAGCACGAGTTTGTTGCCATTTTTTACGCGCTTTTCTCTTCTCCCTTACCATTTCTTTTATTTCCGGTGGATATTTTTGGGCATGATTGATTGGCGTTTTCCTTTGATAGGGAGTATTTTTCCACGCGGCGCGCTGCAGAACTTCAACAAAACGATCAATTTCGATTTCGAGTTCAGAAAACGTCCTAAGTGATACTCTCAGTTCGGTATGTTCTTCAACGTCTTTTTTAAAGCCTTCCCAATCAGTTTTTCTGCTAGTTAGTCTAGCAGGTACATCTTTTTTAAATAGGCGTTCGCTCATCGTTAGAATGATAGGGGAATGATCGGAAGAGAGATCAAAACTTTCATCAATTTTAATACATTTGTCTGGTATTCCTTTTACAACAAAGAAATCGATCAGATCGGGTATTTTGTTGTTATCAGTCGGCCAATATGTTGGTTTACCAGTCGAGTGAAAGTCGCATCTGTGTTGCATGCAGGCGTTGTAAAGTGCTCTGCCTTTTTGTGAAACACATCTTGAACCCCAGAAGGTGTGTTTTGCATTAAAATCACCGCCAATAATAAAATTCGGTCCAAGAGAGTTGAAAATATTTGTAAAATCATTTTTTTCAAGCCTGCAACGCAGTGGACAATAAATAGACGAGACATTGAAAGAGTAATGTCCATTTTTCACGCGTACAGTGCTCACTTGCATTGTTTCAAGCTCTATCATAATCTCTTCAGAGTGTTCGATGCAATCTTTTATGATTAAAGACGATCCGCCTCTGGCTCTTTCCGACGGGTGATAAGCGTGATAGGTACTGTATCCAGTAATGTTTACACGCGACAGTTTCGTCAGGTGAGTTTCACAGATCAAACATATGTCAATGTCAATGTCATTTTCCCGTAGAAATATTTCTAGCTCTTCTAGTCTTTGTATGAGACCGTTGGCGTTCCATGCAACAATTTTAAGAAGTTTCGTCATGTTCGTTTTGAAATGCTCCTATTGTTAAGCTTATATTCAAGCTTCTCCAACCTGTCGACAATTAGCGTGTTTGTTTTTGTTTGCTCCTCAAGCCTCGCAAGGATAATAGAAAAGACGTGAGATACGGGGTTTTCCGAATTATCAGTGTTCGTTTTTATTGATGTTGATGCTTGAGCACGCGTCTGCATGTCAGAATCTGATGGCTTTTCTTTAGGCGCTTTTACCTTAACGCGGTGTGGAATTTGATCGGTGTTTGATGTCGCAGCTTGAGCGTACGTAAGCGCGCCAGGGTCGGCTCGGTTGTCTCTAGTCACCTTTCTTGCAGCAGTTTTCGACTTTTCCTTATTTACCGGTTTTGAGGGTGGGTTTTCCGGCTTCATAAGTCGATCTCTTCTTTTTTGTAATTCTTTGGCTACTTCACAGCCTCTGTAATTAGCCGGATGCTTACCATTGCAGTTAATACACGCTGCAGGGGTTTTTTTGTTTACACCACACTCTTGACTAAGATGTTTACCGGCGCATTTGACACATCGCGGTTCTTTTCGGCAATATGTTTGCGTATGGTTGAATCCTTGGCATCGCTTGCACTGAGGTATCAACCTTGTATTCTTGCGCATGGGTTCGATTTTGACTACGACATTCAGAATTGTTCTTATTTCGTAAATCTTTTCTAAACTCTCAGCCTTATCAAAGGTTAGCATAAAAAGAGGAAGCTCGCGCTTAACCATCGTTTCCTCGCCTTCCAATTTTTGCTTTTCGCGTTTAATTAAGTTTACCGCATCGACGATTTTAAAGTTTTTGTTCTTCAAATCGTGAACAACGTCTTCCTTTCGGCATGAGGCATGAAGTCCTCTAGCTACGACTCGTATCGGTCTTTCAGATTTATTTTCATAAGTATACCACTGGATTTTTTCAGTATTCAGTTTATTAGATACTGAGCGGTAACTGTCTGAGTCCTTTACGTTTACTTTCCATTTGTTGTTGTTGAGCGATGTTACTTCAAAATCGGATAGCAACAAAGGTTTGAAAAAAGAATGCAGTTTATTATAGTCTGCAATTCCGATCACGTATATTGGTGGCGGTGGTCGTACCTTATTTCGTGGATTTTCTTCGGCACGCGTGATTATTTTGTCAGGCTGTTCTTTACCTTCTCGTTTATTTTGCGTGTTTTCTTGCCTCGTTAACATTTCGGGCGAAGAGCCAGCTTTTCGTTTTTTGACAGGCCGTTTTTTTAGAATCCAATTGGTTTCCCGACTTAGTTCTTCATCATCCGTTTTATAATCCGTGTTATCGGGGACGATTGAACTCGCAGCAGACTCATTACGAGGTTTCGATGTCTTTTAATTCCCTCCTTATAATGAAAATAATAAGCCCCTTCCTTAAGGAAGTGCTACCTAATATACATTACATCGTACTCTCCTAGCAGTCCATTTTCTTTTACCTGCTTTGTCAATTTTCTTTCAATTGCTCTAAATTTCTGAATGTGAAATAGACTGATTTTTTTTTTTGTATTACTTCGCCTGTGGTTTCTTGCACGTCACTTTCTAATCCTTTGAATTGTATTGATTTCTCCATATTTACCCCACGTTCCCATACGTGTTTAACACATAGGAGGGATATCTCCGCTAGTGTGCCAATTATAATTCCTATGGCTCTGTTTTTTTTTTTTTTTTTTTTTTTTTTTTTTTTTTTTTCCGAGGGTAGGTAAAAAATCTTCATGAAGACACTATGAGGATCGGTAGCGCGTGCTCATAGTAGTGTGAGATTTTTACTCACTAAAAAAACCTCCCTTCGTGATAAATTTCTTTGATTACATACTACAACTAAGTTTTGACTTATCCAGCAGTTTTTCTTTCACGTATTGAGATCGTTTGGCAGGTCCCTTTCCATTGAAAGTTCCTGCTTGTTCCGCAAATTAGGCGCGGTTTCTTGCTATCGCGTTAAGTCGAAAGGTTTAGTCCTTTGTAGACGACGCAGTAGATTCCTCTCATCTAGAATTCGAAGGACTTCATTGTTAACGTGTCCTTGTAATCTGTCTTTATGCTTGCGCGCGAAGTTTTTGATTTCATATTCGACTGTCGCAATTCCTAAATCTCTATGGATATCGCTATTTCTAATAAACCACGGTGCATTAACTATTGATCTTAGCACTTTATTTTCAAAAGTTTGTAAAATATTGACATTACTTATTTTGGTACAACCCCAAAGTTGTATTCCATATGTCCATATCGGCTTTAGCACTTGCTTGTATAAAAGCAGTTTGTTCTCTATATTAAGCTTGGAATGTTTTCCAAGTAACCAGTACATTTCTCTGTATTTGGTTTCGAGTTCTTTACGTTTTTTCTTCACGTGCGATTTCCACTTCAGCTTAGCATCAAGTGTCATTCCAAGATACTTAGCCTCGTTTGCAAACGGAATTTGAACCGAGTTTGAAAAGATGGGCATATTATTTATTTTCTTATAAGTAAAATTGACATGAACAGATTTGTTTTCGTTTAAAGCTAATCGCCAAATCTTTGTCCATTCATTTACTTTATTCAATGCTTCTTGCAATTTTTCAGTCGATTCTTCGATCGTTTTACCCGTTGCCAGGATGGCAGTGTCGTCGGCAAATGTAGCTAAGACGGTGCCTTCTTCTTGCGGTATATCGCGAGTATATAATAGGTACAAAAGCGGTCCAAGGACACTTCCCTGCGGCACCCCAGCCCTTATTTCTTTAAATTCCGAATATTCGTTTCCGTGTTTGACTCGGAAAAGTCGATTCGTCAAGTATTTTTCTAGAATATTATATAAGTGTTCCGGCAGAACTTGTCGTAATTTATATTTCAAGCCTTCATGCCAGACCTTGTCAAAAGCTTGAGAAACATCAAGGAATATGCTCGAGCAAATCTTTTTTTCTTCGTAAGCTTTTTCAATTAAATCAGTTATTCTATGCACTTGGTCTATTGTTGAGTGCTTGGTTCTAAACCCAAACTGGTGATTGGGAATAAGAGATCCTTCTTCTATAACCGGCTGTAATCGCTTAAGTACTATTCTTTCGAAAACTTTAGACATAATCGGCAGCAGCGAAATAGGTCTATACGATTTTTTATCATTCGGTGGTTTTCCTGGCTTCAGAATCATTATTACTTCCGCGACTTTCCATTGACTCGGAACATATTCTAATCTTATCGCTGCGTTTATAATGTAAAGAAACTTAACTAACGCTTTTCTAGGTAACGATTTAAGAAGCTCTCCTGTGATTAGGTCGTATCCAGGAGCTTTATTCGGTTTCAGTTTCTTTATTTCTTGTTGAAGTTCGGTCAGCCTTGCATTTCTTACTGTGTAATTGTTAAATGCTATATCCGACGCATTATCATTTTCAGCAAGCGCTTGCCCATCAAATGGTTTAAATGTTTCTTCTAAATGGGCGGCAAAGACTTCTGCTTTGTCTTTATCATTCTTGGCCCATTCGTTGTCATTTTTCTTGATTGGGGCCGCTTGTATTTTCGGTTTTTTAATGCCTTTTATAGCTTTCCAGAGCGAATAATTGGAATCTTTGTCCGCTGTTAAGCTTTCAATGCTGGTTTGTATTGTCTGGTTTTTAAAATCAATAATTGCCTTTTTTAGCAAGTTACACAAGCGATTCAAATGCGACTTATGTTGCGGAGCACGAGTTTGTTGCCATTTTTTACGCGCTTTTCTCTTCTCCCTTACCATTTCTTTTATTTCCGGTGGATATTTTTGGGCATGATTGATTGGCGTTTTCCTTTGATAGGGAGTATTTTTCCACGCGGCGCGCTGCAGAACTTCAACAAAACGATCAATTTCGATTTCGAGTTCAGAAAACGTCCTAAGTGATACTCTCAGTTCGGTTTTTCTGCTAGTTAGTCTAGCAGGTACATCTTTTTTAAATAGGCGTTCGCTCATCGTTAGAATGATAGGGGAATGATCGGAAGAGAGATCAAAACTTTCATCAATTTTAATACATTTGTCTGGTATTCCTTTTACAACAAAGAAATCGATCAGATCGGGTATTTTGTTGTTATCAGTCGGCCAATATGTTGGTCTACCAGTCGAGTGAAAGTCGCATCTGTGTTGCATGCAGGCGTTGTAAAGTGCTCTGCCTTTTTGTGAAACACATCTTGAACCCCAGAAGGTGTGTTTTGCATTAAAATCACCGCCAATAATAAAATTCGGTCCAAGAGAGTTGAAAATATTTGTAAAATCATTTTTTTCAAGCCTGCAACGCAGTGGACAATAAATAGACGAGACATTGAAAGAGTAATGTCCATTTTTCACGCGTACAGTGCTCACTTGCATTGTTTCAAGCTCTATCATAATCTCTTCAGAGTGTTCGATGCAATCTTTTATGATTAAAGACGATCCGCCTCTGGCTCTTTCCGACGGGTGATAAGCGTGATAGGTACTGTATCCAGTAATGTTTACACGCGATAGTTTCGTCAGGTGAGTTTCACAGATCAAACATATGTCAATGTCAATGTCATTTTCCCGTAGAAATATTTCTAGCTCTTCTAGTCTTTGTATGAGACCGTTGGCGTTCCATGCAACAATTTTAAGAAGTTTCGTCATGTTCGTTTTGAAATGCTCCTATTGTTAAGCTTATATTCAAGCTTCTCCAACCTGTCGACAATTAGCGTGTTTGTTTTTGTTTGCTCCTCAAGCCTCGCAAGGATAATAGAAAAGACGTGAGATACGGGGTTTTCCGAATTATCAGTGTTCGTTTTTATTGATGTTGATGCTTGAGCACGCGTCTGCATGTCAGAATCTGATGGCTTTTCTTTAGGCGCTTTTACCTTAACGCGGTGTGGAATTTGATCGGTGTTTGATGTCGCAGCTTGAGCGTACGTAAGCGCGCCAGGGTCGGCTCGGTTGTCTCTAGTCACCTTTCTTGCAGCAGTTTTCGACTTTTCCTTATTTACCGGTTTTGAGGGTGGGTTTTCCGGCTTCATAAGTCGATCTCTTCTTTTTTGTAATTCTTTGGCTACTTCACAGCCTCTGTAATTAGCCGGATGCTTACCATTGCAGTTAATACACGCTGCAGGGGTTTTTTTGTTTACACCACACTCTTGACTAAGATGTTTACCGGCGCATTTGACACATCGCGGTTCTTTTCGGCAATATGTTTGCGTATGGTTGAATCCTTGGCATCGCTTGCACTGAGGTATCAACCTTGTATTCTTGCGCATGGGTTCGATTTTGACTACGACATTCAGAATTGTTCTTATTTCGTAAATCTTTTCTAAACTCTCAGCCTTATCAAAGGTTAGCATAAAAAGAGGAAGCTCGCGCTTAACCATCGTTTCCTCGCCTTCCAATTTTTGCTTTTCGCGTTTAATTAAGTTTACCGCATCGACGATTTTAAAGTTTTTGTTCTTCAAATCGTGAACAACGTCTTCCTTTCGGCATGAGGCATGAAGTCCTCTAGCTACGACTCGTATCGGTCTTTCAGATTTATTTTCATAAGTATACCACTGGATTTTTTCAGTATTCAGTTTATTAGATACTGAGCGGTAACTGTCTGAGTCCTTTACGTTTACTTTCCATTTGTTGTTGTTGAGCGATGTTACTTCAAAATCGGATAGCAACAAAGGTCTGAAAAAAGAATGCAGTTTATTATAGTCTGCAATTCCGATCACGTATATTGGTGGCGGTGGTCGTACCTTATTTCGTGGATTTTCTTCGGCACGCGTGATTATTTTGTCAGGCTGTTCTTTACCTTCTCGTTTATTTTGCGTGTTTTCTTGCCTCGTTAACATTTCGGGCGAAGAGCCAGCTTTTCGTTTTTTGACAGGCCGTTTTTTTAGAATCCAATTGGTTTCCCGACTTAGTTCTTCATCATCCGTTTTATAATCCGTGTTATCGGGGACGATTGAACTCGCAGCAGACTCATTACGAGGTTTCGATGTATCATTAAATGCTTTATTTTCTGCTTTAAGTACATTTAATTCCTTTCTTAGTTCTTCGCAGAGAAGTTCCATTTTACTTAGCCTGGTCCGGAGTTCCATATTTTCGTCCGTTAGGCTTTGAATTTTCGCTGAAGTCCGTTGTTCGTGCACCGACACTATCGATGTCGCCGGACTTCTAGTTCCGCACGTTTTCATGGTAGATCTTGATGTTGGAGATCTAACTACCCTAGTACCTTTTTTAAAAGGGTCAGATGAACGCAATAAATGGCTCTCCCCAGAATCCGTAGAGCCGACCTCCGAAGAGGGTGGATTTTCCAGTGTACCTTGACTGCCACCTGGGGTATTAATATCTTTCGTTTTGTTCATTGCATGTTTTTGTATACGCCATACTCGGTATACGGAGGGTGGATTTTAGTCGCCTCTTACGACAGGCATGCCTACCTCGGGTATATTCTAACCCCTACCCGAAGGGGGTAGGGCTATGGCTCTGTGTCTCTCATTTTTCTAATACGTATATATCATGAAGCAGTTTGTTAAACATACATGATTAATTTGAAACGTCATCTAAGTAGTCAATACATTTGTCTGAATTCATTTTCGAGCTAGTCGTCATTCCATTTAAGTTTCGCGTCTAGTGTCATTCAAAATCTTTGTCCATTCCCAAATTGTATCCAAGAACGGTCTTTACGATTTTATGTCATTTAGAGATTTTCCCGGTTTTGGAGCCATTATACCTTCGATGACTTTCCATTGCATTGGAACGTATAGCATAGTCTTAGTGAAGCATTTATAAAATAAATGTGTTTGATTAGAGCTCTCTTTGGCAATTCATTGAGGATCGGTCCGGTTTTGCCTGGCCAATGATACACTTTTTATTCTAAAGTTGTAAGGTGTCGTAATTGTACCACCAAGATCATCTATCAATGCCTGTCCTTTAAATGTCTTAAACGTTTTTTCTAGATGCTCGGAAAATAAATCCTCCTTTTCTTTGCTTCTTTTTCATCATTTGGCATTGTTTTTTATTATTGGTGGCGATTGCATTTGGAGTTTTTTGAAACCTCTCATGGTTTTTCAGAGTGGGTAATTTGAACTTTTTTCGACAGTCAAGCCTTAGAGATATGTATGTTGAAATCGAGCGAGTTTTGTACCACTCTTCGCAATATTTTCTAAATCCGTCCAAGTCAGTTTTGATGCTCGTTAATCTAGGCGCTCTTTCTTTATTCATTAGACTGTCACTTATTGTCAATACGACTGGTAAGTGATCTGAGGAAAGATGGAAACTTTTCTCAACATTCGCAAAGTTCTTCGCCACCTCTTTTGCCAAAAGAAGTTTATGAGGTCAGGCATTTTTGGTGTATCGGAGGGCCAATATGTCGGTTTTCGCATTGAAAATAAGTCAGCACCGGATTGCATGCCGGATTCATAAAATAAAAGTAAAGCCTTTCGGTGAATTGTATCTTGAACACCAATTCGGTCCAAGTGAGTTAAAGAGGCTTATAAAGTAATTTTCTTCTAGCGTGCGTCGTGGAGGGCAATACATTTTTTTTTTTATTATTATTATATTACAGACTAATGAGCAATTTGATAATCAAATTATTGAAAATTAAAATTTGAAAAAGATATAAGATACTAAAGGGTGATTCATTTAGACTTGCTTTTTATAATTTTAAATAAATCACATAAAATTAATTTGGAAGGTAGAAACTTTATCATGGCCTGAAAGAACAGTTTCTGACATTTACTTTTTAAATATTATTTCGTGTAAATGTTGCCCGCGACTACTCCGTACATGGTCCATTCTTAAGGTCCAATTTTGGATCACTGCTTCCAGCGTTGCGACCGGTATTTGCAGAATTACGCTAGTAATGTTGGCTTCCAAATCCTGGATCGTAGCTGGCTTATCAGCGAAGACTTTTGACTTCACATAACCCCAAAGAAAAAAGTCTAAAGGTGGGATATCACACGGTATATGTGGCCAGTTTACAGGTCCGAAACGCGAAATTAGCTGTCCACCAAAGTTATTTCTTAATATAGCCATTGTTTCACGCTCTGTGTGTGCCGCAGCCCCGCCTTGCTGGAACCAAATATTGCCGACATCACGGGCTTCAATTTCCAGCAGAAAAGGTCCGTTATCATGGTGCGGTAGCGCTCGCCATTGACTGTTATGTTCTATCCGGCCTCATTTTTAAAGAAATACGGACCGATGATTCCACAAGCCCATAAACCACACCAAACAGTGCATTTTTGTGGATGTAGCAGTAGTTCGACATCCTCTTCAGATTGTTCGTCTGCCCAAATGAGACAATTTTGTTTATTTACATAACCGTTGAGCCAGAAATGGGCCTCATTACTGAACAAAATTCGATGCGACAACCGCGGATCTTCATTGAGCTGTTGCAGAGCCCATTAACTGAAATTTAAGCGTAAATTCAAGCCTGGCGGCTTTAATTCTTAAACAAGTTGGATTTTGTAAGCCTTTAGACCAAGATTCTCTTTTAAAATTCGCCAAGTTGTCGAATACGATAAGCCCATATGTTGAGATCGGTGTCGAATCGATTGCTCACGGTCTTCAGCCACACTACTGGCTGGATGTGGCCTATTCGGTCGCGTATTATCGAATAACGTACACTGAGACTCGAATTTGTGGATGGTAAAGACAATAAATGATGCACACCATATGTTGCTCGAAGCGCACGAAAAACATCTTTCACAGAAAGTTTTTTATAGCACAGCTGAATAATTTGGAGACTTAGTTGAGGTGTGAGCCTTTCCATGATGATTTGTCAAACAATACTGAATAAGAATAACATGACACCATGAGACTAGTTACGCGTGATCTGTAAAAAAAACCTATTGAAAAAAAAAACAAGTCTAAATGAATCACCCGTTAGAATATAACATATAATTTATATATGCCTTTTTCTTTTTTCTCTTCGTGTAATCTTTAAGTAAGAATTAATATAATAATAACTTTGAATTTTGCATATAAAAATGAATATGATAACAATGAGTTAGTAACATTAATAATACTCAAGGCATAAGTGGGATTTAGGCCACTCAAGGCGATGGGGGTTTTATTCACTCCGAGCGCCTCTTGTCGCTTGTTGTTGTCGCCTTTCGTATTATCTATGTATCATTTAAATTTGCATGCCTTTATCTACCCAATTCAAGAGGTTTATGCCTTCTTAATCTTCTGACTGAGTAATTCTGGTTTGTAAAAAGTAGGGCCTCAGGGTTTACGTGCTTTCGTAGCCGTTTCTCGCGTCTTCTTGCTGCGTTTTTAATTTCATTTTGGACCAACTCCACAATAAGATCCCTGTGGAGGTCGCTGTTTCTTATATACCAGGGAGCGCCTACAATGTTCCTGAGTACTTTGTTTTGGAACCGCTGAATGATGTCGATGTTACTTTGTTTGGTACACCCCCATAGTTGCATCCCAAAGGTTCATATTGGTTTTAACATTTGCTTGTAAAGCAAAAGATTGCTGTATATTGATATTTGGGAATGTCGCCCCATAAGCCAATACATTTTTTTATGTCGAATGTTATCCTCTCTTTTCTTTTTAACGTGGGCTTTCCATCTGCGCTTGGCGTCTAATATCATGCCGAGGTACTTTGCCATATTTCCTTAAGGAACTTCTCTACCATTAATATAAACTGGCATATGATTTATCTTTTTGTTTGTAAAGTCGACGTGCACTGACTTTAATTCATTTAATTTGATTTTCCAGGTTGTCGTCCATTTGCTTATTTTTGAGATTGCAGTTTGCAGTTTAGCCACTGAATCTGCATTCGTGTTTGAAACTGCCATTACGGCCGTGTCGTCGGCGAATGTTGCGATATTGCTGTTTAAATGTGGGATGTCTGAAGTATACAATTGGTATAAAACTGGTCCTAATACGCTGCCTTGAGAAACACCAGCTTGTATTTCTTTCAGTTCAGAATGCGCGTTTTCAAGTTTAATTCTGTAGTATCCTTAAGGAACTTCTCTACCATTAATATAAACTGGCATATGATTTATCTTTTTGTTTGTAAAGTCGACGTGCACTGACTTTAATTCATTTAATTTGATTTTCCAGGTTGTCGTCCATTTGCTTATTTTTGAGATTGCAGTTTGCAGTTTAGCCACTGAATCTGCATTCGTGTTTGAAACTGCCATTACGGCCGTGTCGTCGGCGAATGTTGCGATATTGCTGTTTAAATGTGGGATGTCTGAAGTATACAATTGGTATAAAACTGGTCCTAATACGCTGCCTTGAGAAACACCAGCTTGTATTTCTTTCAGTTCAGAATGCGCGTTTTCAAGTTTAATTCTGTAGTATCTATTAGAGATATACGAATCCAATTTTGTAGAATAATACTTTGGCAGGCTTTTTTTAAGTTTGAATATCAGTCCATCATGCCAAACTTTATCAAATGCTTGAGCCACATCAAGAAAGACAGTGGAACAAACTTTCTTTTCTTCTAGTGCGTTTTCTATAGTGTTGACTATCCTATGGACCTGGTCAATCGTTGAATGTTTCTTCCGAAAACCAAATTGGTGTCCCGGAATTAGATTTTTTCTTTCAATAATACTATTTAGTCTTTTCACCAGTATTTTTTCAAAAAATGTTGATATAATAGGCAGCAAGGATATCGGTCTATAAATGGATGTGATATTGTAGTGTGAGTGTATTTATCTGCATTGTATCGAGCGCAATAATTGCATTGATAGAGTGCTCAATACAGTCGTTTCGTTTTTCGTTTTTAGTGCATTTTTATTTTCGGAATTTATGAACTCTTAACAGCTAGACACAAAAAACGCTTAAAACTAGCTTAACTAACTAGCTTATATACTAACTTAATGGCCCTATGCGGGCGCTCTAAGCTAAACCTAATGCTTAAACTATGTCTTTCGACGTAACATAACTTAAAATATTTATTAAATCTACACCTACAAATATTGAGAAACTAAGAAAAAATTTTTAAGCAAAAACTTAGTATATGAACTGAATTTTTTATCTATATATAAAACTTATAAACTACCTAAAAGCTACTTATTCTAAGGTACGTGATTAAAAACGCGAATTTTTTTTTGATATACATATATATATACATATATATAGATATACTGTATACCTTCATAATACATATAGTATACATACCTATATACACATGTATAAAGTTATTTTTTTTTTTTTTTTATTTTTTTTTTTTTTTTTTTTTTTTTTCTAAAAGCAACTTATATCGACCTTAAAACTATGTAAGCCGGCCAGGCTATAAAAAGCTCTACCGACTTTGCCCCTTGTGAGGCTACCCCGCATCAAAAGGAAACGACGAGGGTGTTCCCTCTCCGTCCCCGAGCCACCAGAATTTCTGGTGCTGTCTCATTACATCTGCCATATCACGGCTTGATACCGCTCTACTAAACCGGAGACGCTCCGTGGTGCTGTGTGCGACGTGACGGTCGTAGTTAAGTCGCCTGTCCCCAGCATTTCGGGCAACATGGTAGGTTAGCTGCACCGCTACCCTATCCTGTAGCAGACCTTCTCTATCTAAATATAGAAACGCCTCTGGGGGGATGAAGCCGTTAAGACGCACGCTCTCGTGATACAAATCATTGGGGTAGTATGCCCCGGAGATCAGGTTATTCATCGAGGACATTGCTCTTACAGTGTGCCTTCGAATCATATTGATCAGGAAATTATCCACTCTGTTTATGTTCGCCCTATTATACAGGACCTCATTAGAATAGAATTTTATGTACTGGGACTCTGGTGTTCTGTACAACTGAAGACAAGCCCTAAGGCAAGCCCTCTCAAACACCCGAATCCTTTCCATCCAGCTTGCTCCCACGTTGAACCACACGGGACATCCATATACGAGCATGGGCCGAATAAGGGCCATGTAGCAGATTACCTTCACCCTTGCATCGAGTTGGCTGCTATAAAACAGTCTCTTTGTAAGGGCAAAAGCACCTCTGGCTCTGACCAGAGCCGCATCTACATTTTGTTAAAATATAGATATTGATCTAGCCAGATCCCAAGGTATCTAACCACACTTCGACTCGCTAGTGGCTGCCCGTGCTGTCCCACGATTGAGAATTTTCGCCAATTCTTTCTGGTATCCCTGGAGGCCCCAGATAACGACGTTCTAAACAGAATAGTCTCTGTCTTCTGGAAGTTGATTTTCAGCTTCCAGTCGTCGCAGTATATCCTGATCTTATCGAAATCACGCTGCAAGAGTATTGCAATGACCTCAATCTTTGGTCCTGACCTATACGCGATCAAGTCGTCTGCATACGCAATAGCATGGGGAAGAGATCCTACAAGATCACTCATGTAAATGTTAAAGAGGATCGGCGAATTAACCGCACCTTGTTACGCATTTTGGGGATGGGTTGTATCACTGCTGTTTTCCAATGCGCTGGATAATGTGCATTATTCAGCGCATTGTTAAACAGAGTGGTGTAAATGTCCACCGCTTCTAGAGGGAGATGTTGAAGCTCAATGTTCGACACTCCGTCAATTCCCACTGATTTCTTCTTTCTCAATGATGCGAAGATCGTTTGGAGTTCTACCTTCGATACGTACGGGGAGTGAACCATTTCATTGGCGACGACATTACTTGCCATGTTATCGTCATTGAACTCGGTAAAACCTATGTTCTCTGATCGCCAGTGCTCTATATCATTTCGAAGGTAGACGTTGTGCACAAGGACTCGACTTTCCAGGTCGTGGTTCGGGCAAATGCTATCATTCACCTTGTACACTTCCTGGAAAGTCGCTCCTATAGCCTCTACTTTCTCCTGGGGATCTTCGATCATGAAAAAATTGTCATCATCGACAGCGTTCCCGGGATCTATGCCTGCTGTTATTAGTATTTGTTCGTTGTTCGTCGTTCGAGGGATCTTAAGACATGGCAGGTCGTTTTGATTATTCCTCCGAAAAATTTTATTTATTTGCGGGAACATACTCAGGTTGTTGGATTTTACAGCCCGAATTTTGTTGTTCCAATGCAGATTTACAGAGAGTCTGTAATTTTCTCTAATTAACTGTTGGAGATTTTTAATCAACGACTTCAGTGTCCTAACCTCCGAGTTTTGTCTGTCCGTAAACAGTCTGTACAAGGTTTTGAGTCTTGACAGAAGTCTACTTTTTTCTTGGTGTAATGCGTCGATTGTTGCATTGCGGAATGTGTCTACGTTGTCAGTGTGTTGATATCGAGGTCTCGTACTGTCCATCGTTCGTTTGATTGTCTCGTCCATTTGTCTTAGGTACCTGTCGATCTCCTCGCTTGACAGGTTAATATTGGACGGTGGGTGGAGCGAATTCAAGGAGAGTGCTCTCGTCATAGCTCTGGAGAATCGTGTCCAACGCATCCTACTGTAATTGTAGGGGTACGTTTGAACAAACTCCTCCAATTCCGCCATTTCGTTGGGAATTGTAATTTCGGCACTGAGTCCGCAATGGTAACTGTCATACACAAAAGTGTGTAGGCAGTTTCTCGTTTGTCGGTTCGTGTTGGTCAGTTGTAACCGTACATCGAACAGCATAAGATCCAGATAGGAGCCGCTTCTAGGATACGACGGGCTATCTGTAGCTATCAAATCGAGTCTATACTCGACATTGTGTTCACCCCACCAATTGAATAGTAGGTTCCCCCTAGAATTTGGTATGTTATTTCCCCAATCGCTGTGTTTGGCGTTTAAATCTCCAGCAATGAGGAAATAATTTTCCTCGGACTCCAGCCTTAGACATCGAAAAAGTGTCTCGAGCTCTGTAACAAATGACCTAGTTTGAGTAGAACCAGATGCGTAGACCGCGACCATGTACATCCTCTTTCCACTACGGAGAGCAATGCACACGATACATGCTTCCAGCTCCTGGAATCTCCGCACTTCACCGCTGTACACGGCCTTATGTCGCAAGTCTTTGTGAATGAAGATCGCAACACCTCCTCCTTGAGTAGAGTCGGGTCGGTCTCTTCTTATAATATTGTATTTATTATGGCTCAGTTTGTGTTTCTGGAATAGCTTAGTTTCGCTAACCAAAAGCACATCAGGGCTTTGATATTCTAACAACTTAAAAAGTACGGTTCTTCGCTCGATCCTTATCAGTGAATTCACATTCACCGCAAGGATCTTTAAGGGTTTCTCCGCCATCGTATCCATTACGACTGGAGGTGCGCTAGGCCCGGCAGAAATGCGTAGATCTGGTCCACCCGTTTCGCCTGCTCTTCTAACTGCCGCTGAAACTGGCTCATTTGCCCTTGAATATAGAGCAAAATAGTCAGCAAATCAGGCTGAGCCTCAGGTGCCTTAGGCACTGGGGCCTGTGCGGCAACCTTTGGCAGCGAACACATTGTAAAATGTTATCGCTCCTCTTTACTTTTTCCCATTTAACAACCTGGTAGTCTAGGACATTAATACTCCTTAGACCATCCAATTTGCTGTTGGGAGTTATCTGAATAAGGAAGAACGGTAATTTCCGCTTCTCCCTTTTGGCCTTTGCCATGGTGAACGGCTTGACTCCTACGAAATCAAGACCGTCGCACTCCTTCCCTTTCAGCATCCTAAGGAGCTCTCCCGGTTCGATAGACGGATCTATCCCCCTCAGTAGCATAGTTTGCAACTTTTCCCCCTTCGGGGTGAAGGAGAAGAACTCCGTCGTCGTTTCCTTTAATAAACCTTTTATTTTTTGTACTGGTCCACTGTATTACAGTGGATAGTATGCCTATCTTTATTAATACGTTTAATAAAAAAGTTTTTGCCTATGGCCGCCTTACATAGCTCAATGGTGTCTTTTAATTCCATTTTGAAGGTGTTGATAGGTGGCACCTTCTCCTTTGCACTCCTCTGCTGCTGATGTTGTTGTTGTTGCTGGTCTTTCTGTTGTTGTTGTTGTTGCTGTTGATTCTATTTTTGCAGACCTTGTTGTTGTTGTCGCCGCTGCTGCTTAGCTGGCAACTGTTTTTGTTGTGGCTGCTTTGTTTCCAACTGTTGATGTTGTTGTTGCTGCTTTGCTAGCAGCTGGTTTTGTTGCTGTCGCTTTGCAGGCAGTTGTTGTTGCTGCTGTGTGTCAGCCAGCTGTTTTTGTTGTTGATTTTTTTCTGTGACTGGCTATCTTCCGCTCTTCTAGCTGTCTGTTTAGCCTTTATGGTCAGCACCCTCTGCTGGAGCTGCCGTATACTTCTGTCGATGGCTTCCATCTCTTCGTCCTCATCCTCGGACTCGGAGGCAGCTAACGTGGCGAAGCTATTGCTACCACCTCTGTAGCAATTTTCTCCACCGTCCGAGACGAATGTACGCTCTTTTGCTGCTGCTGT
Organism: Pocota personata; assembly: GCA_963082735.1. Lineage (NCBI taxonomy): Eukaryota > Metazoa > Arthropoda > Insecta > Diptera > Syrphidae > Pocota > Pocota personata. Next base: position 50,948 of record CAUJBT010000260.1, on the reverse strand, counting down.
TGTTGTTGACGGTGCCCCCACCCTCACTTCTCCCGGCAGCTTTTCAGTCGAAGCTGATAGGGAGGGGCGCTTGCCTTCGTAGGGAGTCAGCCTCTGCTTCCTCCTCCTCTTTACCGTGGTTCCGCTTTCGACAATTGCCAAGTGGCTTTCACTGTCATCGGCCGATGTTTTTGTGTCCACTACTCCCGCTATGGGAAGCAGGAACCATCCTTTTTTTCTCATTACCTCACTTGTTATTGTTTATGTTAATTTTTTTTTTCTTTAAAATAAAATAAAATAAAATACAAAAAAAAAAAAGAATTTTTGTTCCGGTGGGAATTGAACGCGAAAGACTCAGGTCACTGGACGCTAACACTAGCTCTGCGCTACCGCGACACTTGATGCACCGCTGTCTATTTATGTTTAAAATCACAAGGAGAAGCCGAAACACGTGCGATCTCTACTAAGGTCTGTGAACGACTCTTGCTCAATACAGTCTTTCAGAGATGATTCGCTTCTAGCCCTTTTGGATGGAAGGTATGCGTGATAAGCAAAAAAACCTTTTATTTTTGTACGAGATTCCTTTGTCAAATGGGTTTCAGAAATCAAGCATGTGTTCTCTTTCTGTAAGAATACTTCTATTGTAGTTCGTCATTTTTTTACAGTAGGCCGTTTGCGTTGCATGTTAATATTTTAAGCAACAGTTTCATATTCATAAATTAGTTCGTGTTTTACGAGGTTTATACTTGAGCTTGCTTTATTTTTCAATTTATTTATTTTGCTTTGCTCATCAAGTTTCCCGAGAATTATAAAGAAAACTTGGAAGATTGGATCTGTCGTAAAATGTTTTGTTTATTTTTTTTCGATGTGGCTGCGCATACTTTTACACATCAACAGATGACAGCATTTCCTTTATAATTTTTCCTTGTTCATCTTTCGTCTTTTCTCTTTCACAGCCTTTCCTTTAGTGAGTTCAGGTTTATCCTTATTTGGTTTCGGGTTCAGGCGTAAGGTTTTTTTAAGCGTATAGCTTTTTTTTAAAAGCTCTTTGTTCATTTGCAACCTTGATAGCTCGCTGAGTGTTTAACTTTGCACTTTATATGCTGGAACCTGCTTATTTAAGTCACACTCTTCCGAGAGATGTTTACCGGCACATTTTACGCATGTTCCTCTTCCCCTTTTTCCTAAACGCCCGTGCCCTGTAACAGTATAAGGGTATTCATATTCCTTTTGGCACGCGCAAATTAAGCATTAAGTTCTTATTGAAAATAAGCCTGAAAAGCGGAAGTCAGCGCCTATTGTTTTCTGATCTCGTTCTGTTTGTTGCTTCTCCTTCTTGATAAATTTAAAGGCGCTGCATCAAGAACATTCAAGCCTTTGCAGTGAATATCGTTCATAACATCGACATTTATTGGAGACGGAAGATTTAAATTTGCTTTGTTTTTTTTTTCTCTTGTAAGTCCTTGCGCATGTCTTCTTTGTACAGCTCGAGTTCAAGTGAAGAACCTGTTTCTCATTACTTGCTAGGGCGTTTCTTTGAGACACAAATCTGTTCGTGTGTTAGCTCTTTTTCGTCCGTAGGATATTTACGACTAGTTTAGAGGGAAGGCTTTAGAGCCTTGTTTTCTTCTCTAAGTATATCTACGCCTTACTTAAGCTCTTGGTAGAGTAGCTCCATTTCATTAAGCTTGATTCGGAGTTCGTTGCATTCTCGCGCGCTAGCCCATCTGGCGGAATTCATTTTCTGGAGTTATTTGATCTTGATGGTGAAGATCGAGATACCTTTAAACATTTTATAAAGGGGTCACATGATAGCAATATGAAGATTGGCTCTAAGAATTCTGGGGAACGCCATTTATTCCGTTCATCTGACCCTTTTAAAAAATGTACTAGGGTAGTTAGATCTCCAACATCAAGACCTACGGAACTAGAAGTCCGGCGACATCGATAGTGTCGGTGCACGAACAACGGACTTCAGTGCAAATTCAAAGCCTTACGGACAAAAATACGGAACTCCGGACCAGGCTAAGTAAAATGGAACTTCTCTGCAAAGAACTAAGAAAGGAATTAAATGTACTTAAAGCAGAAAATAAAGCATTTAATGATACATCGAAACCTCTTAATGAGTCTGCTGCGAGTTCAAACGTCCCCGATAACACGGACTATTAAACGGATGATGTCGGGAAACCAAATGGATTCTAAAAAAACGACCAGTCAAGAAACGAAAAGCTGGCTCTTCGCCCGAAATGTTAACGAGGCAAGAAAACACGCAAAATAAACGAGAAGGTAAAGAACAGCCTGACAAAATAAAAACGCGTGCCGAAGAAAATCCACGAAATAAGGTACGACCACCGCCACCAATATACGTGATCGGAATTGCAGACTATAATAAACTGCATTCTTTTCTCAAACCTTTGTTGCTATCCGATTTTGAAGTAACATCGCTCAACAGCAACAAATGGAAAGTAAACGTAAAGGACTCAGACAGTTACCGCTCAGTATCTAATAAACTGAATACTGAAAAAATAAATCTGAAAGACCGATACGTGTCATAGCTAGAGGACTTCATGCCTCATGCCGAAAGGAAGATGTTGTTTACGATTTGAAGAACAAAAGCTTTGAAATCGTCGATGCGGTGAACTTAATTAAACGGGAAAAGCAAAAATTGGAAGGCGAGGAAGCGATGGTTAAGCGCGAGCTTCCTCTTTTTATGCTAACCTTTGCTAAGGCTGAGAGTTTAGATAAGATTTACGAAATAAGAACAATTCTGAATGTCGTAGTCAAAACTGAACCCATGCGCAAGAATACAAGGTTGATACCTCAGTGCACACGATGCCAAGGATTCAACCATACGCAAACGTATTGCCGAAAAGAACCGCGATGTGTCAAATGCGCTGGTAAACATCTTAGTCAAGAGTGTGGCGTAAACAAAAAAACCCCTGCAGCTCGTATTAACTGCAATGGTAAGCACCCGGCTAATTACAGAAGCTGTGAAGTAGCCAAGGAATTGCAAAAAAGGAGGATCGACTTATGAAGATACAAAACCCATCTTCAAAACCGGTAAATAAGGAAAAGTCGAAAACTGCTGCAAGAAAGGTGACTAGAGACAACCGAGCCGACCCTGGCATTGGAGAAGCTTGAATATAAGCTTAACAACAGGAGCATTTGAAAACGAACATGACGAAACTTCTTAAAATTGTTGCATGGAACGCCAACGGTCTCATACAAAGAGAAGAAGAGCTAGAAATATTTCTACGGGAAAATGACATTGACATATGTTTGATCTGTGAGACTCACCTGACGAAACTATCGCGTGTAAACATTACTGGATACAGTACCTATCACGCTTATCACCCGTCGGAAAGGGCCAGAGGCGGATCGTCTTTAACCATAAAAGATTGCATCGAACGCTCTGAAGAGATCATGATAGAGCTTGAAGCAATGCAAGTGAGCACTGTACGCGTCAAAAATGCACATTACTCTTTCAATGTCTCGTCTATTTATTGTCAACTGCGTTGCAGGTTTGAAAAAATGATTTTACAAATATTTTCAACTCTCTTGGTCCGAATTTTATTATTGGCGGTGGTTTTAATGCAAAACACACCTTCTGGGGTTCAAGATGTGTCTCACAAAAAGGCAGAGCACTTTACAATGCCTGTATGTAACACAGTTGCGACGTTCACTCGACTGGTAAACCAACATATTGGCCGACTGATAGCAATAAAATACCCGATCTGATCGATTTCTTTGTTGTAAAAGGAATACCTGTTGTGAGCTAGTGTTGGCCACGGAGGCGTCTTCGGTGTGAGTAAGGAGGACGGCGGCGCGCTCGCGGTTGCTCGGCTCAGCTCGTCGGACGGGGTGGTTCTTGTCCACCTTACTTCACACCACCTGCTCAGCACACAGATTCTCGTGCCATTTTGATAAAAAAACAAAAGAAAGAAGAAAGCTACTCTACTTTAGACATCGGACGGAATAAAAAAATAGGAAAGTAAGCAAAAGGAAAATCCAAGGGCTTGTGCCCGTGGCCAGGAGAAAAATTGGGAAGGACTCCGCGAACTTACCCTATCCATCCTAAACTAAACCTAGACTAACCTAGCGACTTAATCTAAATCCTAAAACTAACCCTAACTATCTTAACCTAACCTAACTCTACTCCCTACCGCTTCAATTGTCCTTCCCATTTTCTCTCCCTGCCAAACGGGTTCGTCCGGCACCCGAGGTATGCCTGATGGAAGTGGCAAAAGCTCGCCTGCCCACCCTGTGTGTCTGATGACACAACCGATTGCTATCTCTCTGGCTACTAATTGTGAGAGATAGCCCCTGAACGTGCTTCCCAGTCACGACCTAAGTCTGTTGTAGTGGAGGTTAGTCAGTCGTCACGTTATGTCGTCATCGTTCGTAGTCGTCCTGTCTTGTCCGCGTTCATCTACACTAGGACGGCCCGATCTCACACCAAAAGAGAAAAAAAATGTATCCGCACATTAGTCTTGCAAAATGGAACCACTCAAATTTTTGGTATTGGGCTCCTAGCCCTACACTCTTTATTATAAATCCAAACTTAGCTATTATCAGAACTAAAACTAGGCCCTATTCTGCCAAGAATGACTCAGTATACTTCTGTTTCAAAGGTAAAAAAAACGAGTTACTCACGGTTCCTTTTTTTTTTGTTATCCAACCTGGTTATCCCCGTTATCCTGCCGGCAGCACGATGAAGGATGTGGTTTTCTTTCCTTTTTTTTTTTATTGCGGAGTTAGACGCGACGCCTAAGGCACTGTTCGTTCTTTGCAGAATTCACACAAATCCAACAAAACACTTATCCTTTCACTTAAACTTAATTCAAAAAAAAAAATTCAAAACAAATAATTCACTATGGACTTCTTAAACAAAAATTCTTACTCAGAAGGAGTAGCAGTCACTTTCAAAAGAAAAAAAAATTTTGAATTTAAAAATCTTAAATTATTTTTCACTTCCACTATCACTGTGTCCGTCGGAGCACCTCCTGGAAACGTTGAATTTTTCTTGGGGGAGCACCCCTCGCTGCCGTTGTAGCGGACCACCGCCACCGCTATTACCGCCTGCACCGGTCTTATCCGGTTGCACCGGTCTTATCCGGTTGCACCGGTCTTATCCGGTTGCACCGGTATCTTCTTTACAACGTCCTAGCAGGGAAACGGCAGTCGTCAAGATTTCCGCTGGGACCCGCGCTGCCTAGCGACTCTCAATGCCTATTGGTTTAAAATTTGTTTAATTATTTTGCCCACAGGCACTCCTAAGCTTCGCCCTGCGTACCTTTATATTGAGTATTTGGCTGCGTACACCTCCTTTAAAGGTACGCTCCCCCGATTCCTCTCCACGCCTTGTGATTAAAATTAGATTTTTTTTTTTTTTATACTGTTGAAAATTACTTATCCTATATGCCAAACTCACCGTAGAAAATAAATTGACGAAAAAAATTGTTCTTTACAGAGGGTCTCTGCCTCACTGTATTTGACTTCCTTTTAATTTTTTTATACAGCAAAAAAAATCACTATTAGCGGCAGCGAACAGCTGTTCGACACTTGACTTTACAAAATGATCTTGGGGTCGATACTCTACCCGCTGCTATCAATCTGGGTTATCTGTTTCCCTTTGTCCTACTTTTCTCCTTCTTTTCTTGTTTCTAGTTTGTCCTCTCTTCGTCAGTCTTTTCCCTCTTTTCCTTGTCATGTTTTGTCTTTGTCAGCTATGAGTAGTGTTTTCCTTTTTCTTTCGGGACATTGAAATGAGAAATTTCTCTTTCCAATGTCCTACGTCTCGTCATTGTCAGTTACAAAAATTTCGTTTGAATAAAAAAAAATTCCTGAGCGATAACATACATAAATACACTAACCTGACATATAATATTGTTAACTAACTTACCTAACATAACTAATATTACCTACGACCCTACTCACGTAACCCAAAAACCAAATTTCTGACTAACAAAAACCCATATAGACATATAATATAAAGATATTGACCGAACGAATTCTATGTTATTTTTCTTAGCCCTGAACCACAGATAATTTCCCGATCGCCATTAATACTTTTGCGAGAGAGAGACGGGTGTATCTCCCTCCCTCGTGTCAGCTAATTGTTGACATTTCTTTTATTTTCTAATTTTGCGAGGCGAATCGCTGTTTTTTTTTTTGAAATTATCCTTTTTTTTTTGTTTAAATAAATAAAAACCCACCCTTGGATTGGGTGTTTGATCAAAGGATGGAGGAACCAGCACCATGTGCAAAAAGGTATTTATATACGAGACAGAGAACAAGCATGTGGACACCACGCAACCCCAGGTATGTTGGCATTTAATTTGTTTTTTTTTTTTGTGTGATGCATTTTTGAATTTTTAATTTGAACATGGAACACCAAAACCCACCCCTGGGATGGGGACGCACAAGATCGTCATCAGCGAATACCAGGGGACGTCGATAAAAAATACCATCGTGTGATCACCTGAGGAATTATCTGGGTTCAGGTACTGATTTACTTTTTCTTTTCCTTCCTTTTTTTTTTGTTTGTTATTTGTTATTAGACGAGGTGCAGGCCCTCGTAACATACCAGACAACTGTATTGAAGTTGATGAAAGCTTTGATCTCTCTTCCGATCATTCCCCTATCATTCTAACGATGAGCGAACGCCTAATTAAAAAAGATGTACCTGCTAGACTAACTAGTAGAAAAACTGATTGGGAAGGCTTTAAAAAAGATATTGAAGAACATATCGAACTGAGAGTATCACTTAGGATGTCTTCTGAACTCGAAATCGAAGTTGATCGTTTTGTTGAAGTTCTGCAGCGCGCCGCGTGAAAAAATACTCCCTATCAAAGGAAAACGCCGGTCAATCATGCCCAAAAATATCCACCGGGGATAAAAGAAATGATAAGGGAGAAGAGAAAAGCGCGTAAAAAATGGCAACAAACTCGTGCTCCGCACCATATATCGCATTTAAATTGCTTGTGTAACTTGCTAAAAAAGGCCATTATTGATTTTAAAAATCGGACAATACAAACCAGCATTGAAAGCTTAACAGCGGAAAAGATTCTAATTATTCGCTCTGGAAAGCTATAAAAGGCATTAAAAAACCGAAAATACAAGCGGTCCCAATGAAGAAAAATGACAAGAAATGGGCCAAGAATGATAAAGACAAAGCAGAAGTCTTTGCCGCCCATTTAGAAGAAACATTTAAACAATTTGATGGACAAGCACTTGTTAAAAATGATAATGCGTCGGATATAGCACTTCACATTTACACAGTAAGAAATGCAAGGCTGACCGAACTTCAACAAGAAATAAAGAAACTGAAACCGAATAAAGCTCCTGGATACGACCTAATCACAGGAGAGTTTCTTAAATCGTTACCTAGAAAAGCATTAGTTAAGTTCCTCTACATTATAAACGCAGCGATAAGACTAGAATATGTTCAATGATTAATGATTCTGAAGCAAGGAAAACCACCGAATGATAAAAAATCGTGTAGACCTATTTCGCTGCTGCCCATTATGTCTAAAGTTTTCGAAAGAATAGTACTTAAGCGATTACAGTCGGTTATAGAAGAAAGATCTCTTATTGCCAATCACCAGGTTGGGTTTAGAACCAAGCACTCACCAATAGACCGAGTGCATAGAATAACTGATTTATTGAGAAAGCTTATGAAGAAAAAAAGATTTGCTCGAGCGTATTCCTTGATGTTTCACAAGCTTTTGACAAGGTCTGGCATGAAGGATTGAAATATAAATTACGACAAGTTCTGCAGGAACACTTATATAATATTCTGGAAAAATACTTGACGAATCGACTTTTCCGAGTCAAACACGGAAATGAATATTCAGAATTTAAAGAAATATGGACTGTGGCGCCGCAGGGAAATGTCCTTGGACCGCTTTTGTATCTATTATATACTCACGATATACCGCAAGAAGAAGGCACCGTATTAGCTACATTTTCCGATGACACTACCATCCTGGCAACGGGTAAAACGATCGGAGAAACGACTGAAAAATTGCAAGAAGCATTGAATAAAGTAAATGAATGGACAAAGATTTGGTGACTAGCTTTAAACGAAAACAAATCTGTTCATGTCAATTTTACTTATAAGAAAATAAATAATTTGCCGATCTTTTGAAACTCGGTAAAAATTCCGTTTGCAAACGAGGCTAAATATCTTGGAATGGCACTTGATGCTAAGCTGAAGTGGAAATCGCACGTGAAGAAAAAACGTAAAGAACTCGAAACCAAATACAGAGAAATGTAGTGGTTACTTGGAAAACATTCCAAGCTTAATGTAGAGAACAAACTGCTTTTATACAAGCAAGTGCTAAAGCCGATATGGACATATGGAATACAACTCTGGGGTTGTTCCAAAATAAGTAATGTCAATATTTTACAAACTTTTGAAAAGAAAGTGCTAAGAACGTGCACCGTGGTTTATTAGAAATAGCGATATCCATAGAGATTTAGGAATTGCAGCAGTCGAACATGAAATCAAAAACTTCTCGCGTAAACATAAAGACAGATTACAAGGACACGTTAACAATGAAGTCTTTCGAATTCTAGATGAGAGGAATCTACTGCGTCGTCTACAAAGGACTAAACCTTTCGACTTAACGCGATAGCAAGAAACCGCGTCTAATTTGCGGAACAAGCAAACAATCTCAATACGTGAAAGAAAAACTGCTGGATAAGTAAAAACTTAGTTGTAGTAATCAAAGAAATTTATCACGAAGGGAGGTTTTTTTAGTGAGTAAAAATCTCACACCACTATGAGCACGCGCTATCGATCCTCATAGTGTCTTCACGAAGATTTTTTACCTATCCTCGAGGAAAAAAAAAATTTCTACCGCTATCAGATTTTTATGTGAACCCTGTCAGTTTATTATTAGTCCTACCATAAGTTCTATTACAACCGCAAAACGTTATAAAAATTACGCAACAAAACATGTTGGAACAGTATTTATAAAATTGATTTGCTTAAATTGTAAGCATTTAGTGACACCCATTTGCTTTAACGCAGACCCTCAGACGATGTGGCCACTGGGCTGCAGCGGCACGCACGTTTTCCAGAGGCATGGTTAAAGTATTTTTGAAGCTCTCCAAATTTCTCTAGGGTGTCTTGCAGGCCATACTCTCCAATACTCACCATAAACAATCTGGGCTTTCTGAAGTCCAATCCTCGTATGCAATAAAAGCAGGAATGTTGATTCTAAGCCACTGCTGAGGTTTTTGGGCTGTATGTGCTGGAGCAGTCTTGATGGAAAACCCATCTTTCGACGTCTTTTTGGACATCTTCCTCCAATTTTGACTCATTTTTCACAAAAATGGAAACGGTAACTCCTTGATGAGATATTCCCTCCAAATCATTTTTGCTTCTTTAGATGTTCTTGCAAACATTTTATTGTTTTGTTTATTAAAAACCACGTCTACAATAAAAATCGTGGCCGTTGTCCGCGTGCCAGTGCAATAGTTAGCTTATATCTTTCAAGCCTAATTTGCTTTAAATTAAGCGTTAATAGATGAGCCTTGATGGACTTGGTCGATATGTCCAGCTCAAACGACATAATTTTCTGTATTCGAAGAGGATTTCTTCGAATTCGTTAGCGTACAGCTTTTATAACCCTGCTCGTACGGACAATGCACGAGCAGTTTGCACTGTAAGTTTTGTAACATAATTTATGCAGGGACTAGGTATTTTGGAGTTTACTGAGTCTAACCGAAATAACTCTCTTCTATTTGGCTTAACAATAACAATACAAATAACAAATACAATAATTATACTTATAATAATATCATAAATGTTATTCTTGACATATCTTCAGCTTCTTCTTAATGTTCTACTTCTTCTTATTAGCTTCGCTATACATACTAATTCAGGAGGTTTTCAAGTATTGGAAATGTTTACAATAATTGATTTCCACTGAGAGAGTTCTTGGTTAACAATAGTTTCATGTTCACACACTTGATAATTAGTATGTTTCTGTTTCTTTCTTTTTTTTTTATGGGGATATATCAATTTCCCACCGCTGCCACCGATTTCTATGTTATTCCTCACAAACACACACTATAAAAAATAATCGTTCACCGATACTCACTGGTTTTGACTTAGGGTATTGGCCACAGTATTACCGTTGTCCTATGAAAGGGTAACGAAATCCTTTAAGAAAACTACAAAAACAGAACAAAAATAAACACCAATCTTAGAAGTTTAAAATTATATTAAGATATGATTGTGAAATAAAATTATTCCGGGTATAACAAAATTGTGTACGCAAGTTACCCAAATGCAAGTCAGGAAACTTGCTGACGGCACATGTGTGTTACTTCACAACCAACAATAAAATTTCAGCATAGCATTCCGTCGTCGATGGGAACTTTTTGTTGTCCGAAGGCTATTGGAAACTGAATGCGTTGACCTTTACTTATTATATCTCGATGAGAATAAATATTTGAATATGCCAGATACATTTAGTCGTGATTAAGATCTAATTCAAAAAAGCTCGCATCTATGTACATGTTTGTGTTTTAATCGGAAATTTAAAGGTATAATTTAACTGGCGCAGTCGACGGAGAGAAACCACCCCAAATGTAAAAAAAAACATGAAAAATATAAAAAGATATATTGTGTGATACGCCACGTCCCCACAAAGAGCAAGATATAATTTAGCTATTTAACTTAACTTGTGTAATATTGAGTTGTGTAGTTATAATTAGTATAACTGAAGTAAAGCAAAAATGTAAAATAGGGAGCAGAAGTAATCGTTGAAAATTATTCGATACCAATCGCCGTATTGACAGAATATGGAGCAGCTCTCCAAAACGTTGTGGAATCAAAAGGTATATAAAGTATACAACTTTAAAATAGTTGGAACAGCAAAGAGTTTGTTTTATACGACACCAATAACGATGTGGGAAGACACCAAGTCCAATTAATACAGCACAAAAAATTAATAAGCTTAAGGCAAATACTATCTTATTAGGTGCGCAACTAAGTGCTCGCTGTTTGTCGATAGATGGCTCCAGCAGTGAGTGCTGGTCGATTTTGACATATCCAAAACGTCATGAACCGTGCTTGACATATGATAAACAAACGAGTAGTTTTGGTTGTGTAGAAATGTCTGATTTTATGCCAAATAATCGTCATTTTCAGGAAGTGTTGATTTTCTTCTTTCATCAGTTTACGGAGATGCTTCTCTAAGTGAAACAACGTGCCGTGATTGGTTCCGTTGCTTCAAAGATGGTGATTTCGATGTAGACGACCGTCCGCGTAAAGGGAGGCCAAAATCCTTCGTAGACGCTGAATTGACGGCATTGCTCGATGTGGATCCGTGCCAAACGCAAGAACAGCTTGCTTCAGCATTAGGAGTTACCCACCAAGCCATTTCCAAGCGATTGCATGCGTTTGGAATGATTCAAAAACAAGGAACATGGGTTCCTTATGATTTGAAGCCAAGGAATTGTTCAGAACTTTTTTTTTTTTTTTGTCGGGGCGGGTACACCCTACTGGAGCACTCAGACTCAAAAAACAGGTCCATTGTACAACCAGGCAGAGAACCCCATTTTAATGTGTTTTTTCCGTCTTTTGTAAAAAGACGAGTAGACGTTTCAGTGATGAAGAGCTTAGGTCATCAGCACTCACCACATCAGCACCGAAAATCTGCCACCTGATCCGAGCAAAGGCAGGACAATCACATAGGAAGTGTTCCGCAGTGTCATCGCCCTCTCCACAGGAGTTGCAGACGGGGGTAGCGCTCAAACCTAGCACATGGAGGTGCTTGGCAAAGGCGAAGTGGCCCGTAAGAGCGCCAGTAAGTTGTCTGCAGTCTTTTCTGCTAAGGGATAGCAAGAAAGCCGCGGATTTCTTACAGACGACGGGGACCATTCGTTTAGTCTGCCTGCATTTTTTCTTCTTTTTTTTCATTTTTAATGCATTTTTATTTTTTTAAATTCATTGTAACTTAATTGCTAGACAAAACGCTTAAAACTAGCTTAACTAACTTAACTATCTTATTCTAACTTACTGGCCCTAAGCGGGCGCTCTAAGTTAAACCTAATACTTAAAACTATGTCTTTCGACGTAACGTACTTGAAAATTCTTTATTTATTTCATTTATTTAATTTTAATTATAACTAAGAAAATTACATAAAAACTTAGTGACTGAACTTTTTTTTTGTATTCTTATAAATAAAACTTATAAACTACCTTAAAATAGATCTTAAAACTATCTTATTCTAAATTAGCCTATCTTACTCTACCTTACGTATTTTCTACGTAAATTTTTTTTTTTTTTAATTTTTTTTTTTTTTTTTTTTTTTATCGAGTGCTGTTTTTGTTTTTTTTTTATGTTTTTTTTTTTTTTTTTCATCCAAGTGCTGTGGATATTTTTTTTTTTTAATTATTACCTACAACTACCTAAACAATGTAAGTCGGCCATGGGCAAGAACAGCCAACTTTTATCATCAAACAGGCTACCCTGGATTAGGAGGAAACGACGAAGGAGTCTCCTCTCTTTCGGCTAGCCACAAGAAATGACCGTACTGACGTTGTACGTCAAAAATATCGCGACCCGATACCGCCCTACTGAACCGGAGACGCTCCACACTGCCGTGTGCAACGTCTCTGTCTCAGTTGAGTCGCCTATCCACAACTGTCCGAGCAATGTGGAAGATTAGCGGCACCGCCAATCTATCCTGGATCAGACCTTTCTTATCAAAATAGAGGAACGCCTCTGGGGGAACAAAGCCGTTAAGGCGCACTCTCTCATGATACTCGTAATTGGGGTAATAAGCCCCGGAGATCAGGTTGTTCGTCGAGCTCATTGCTCTTGCAATGTGCCTTCGAATCAGCTTGATAACGAAATTATCCACTCTTATTAGGTTAACCCTGTTGTATAGGACCTCATTGGGATAGAATTTTATGTACTGGGACTCTGGTGTTCTGTACAAATGAAGGCAAGCCCGAAGGCAAGCCCTCTCAAACACCCGAATCTTTTCCAACAAGCTTGCTCCCACGTTGAACCACACGGGGCATCCATATACGAGCATGGGCCGGATGAGGGCCATGTAGCAGATTACCTTTACCCTTGCATCGAGTTGCTTGCTATAAAAAAGTCTCTTTGTAAGGGCAAAAGCACCTTTGGCTTTGGCCAGAGCAGCATCTATATGTTTGTTAAAATATAGATATTGGTCTAACCAAAGCCCCAGGTATCTGACTACACTTCGACTCGCAATTGGCTGTCCGTGCTGTCCAACGATTGAGAACTTTCGCCAATTCTTTCTGGTATCCCTAGAGGCACCAGACAACGGCTTCCTAAAAAGAATGGTTTCCGATTTCTGGAAGTTGATCTTCAACTTCCAGTCATCGCAATATCGCTGAATCTTATCGAAGTCACTTTGCAAGAGAATTGCAATGACCTCGATTTTTGGTCCTGATCTGTATACGATCAAGTCGTCTGCGTACGCTATGGTATGGTGAAGTGATCCTATGAGATCGCTCGTGTAAATGTTGAAAAGGATGGGTGAATTAACCGCACCTTGTTGCAGACCGTTTTTAATTAGAAATGTTCCAGCAGAAGTCAATTTGCCATTTTTGACAATGAACTGTCTACTGGTGAGCATGTTATGAAGTATGTGCAGCAGTGGTTTGCTTATGCCTAGCCTGCTTAGCTTGTAGAAGAGTCCCTCTAACCATACGGTGTCGAAGGCCTTCTCCAAGTCAATCAGGCAGGCACCCGTGCATTGGTTCTTGCATTGGTTCTATTGGATATCCGATACCAGTTTAGATGCGGCATGTATTGTATCATGCCCCGCCTTAAAACCGAATTGGTTATCCGGAATTATATTACTGTTCTCAGTCCACTTAAGCAGGGCCCTATTGATCACTTTCTCGAATACCTTGCTGATGTTCGGAAGGAGACTTATCGACCGGAGATTTGCCGGATTGGAAGTGTCCTTACCCCTTTTGGGGATGGGTTGTATCACTGCTGTTTTCCAATGCGCTGGATAATGTGCATTATTCAGTGCAGTAGTGTAAATATCAACCGCTTCTAGAGGGAGATGTCGAAGCACAATGTTCGATACTCCATCGATTCCCGCAGATTTCTTCCTCCTCAAAGAGTCGAAGATCGCTTGGAGCTATGTTCTCGGATCGCCAGTGCTCTATATCATTTCGAAGGTGGAAGTTGTGCACAAGGACGCGATTTTCCAGGTCGTGGTTCGGGCAAATGGTATTATTCACCTTGTACACTTCCTGGAAAGTCGCTCCTATAGCCTCTACCTTCTCTTGCGGATCTTCGATCACAAAGAAGTTGTCATCCTCTACTGCGTTATCTGGATCTATACCTGCTGTTATAAGTATTCGTCCATTGTTCGTCGTTCGGGGGATCTTAAGACACGGAAGGTCGTTTTGATTATTCCTCCGAATAATCAAAACGACCTTCCGTGTCTGCCTGCATCCTGGAGAGTCATGCCACCTTCGATTGTGTTCACTGAAAACCCAGTCGTCAGTGGAAGCCCTAACCGAGGACGCTGGCAAACCCAACGTGGGTTCAGGTCCTGAGAAATTCTCTTCTGAGCCTTGTCTAGCAAGCTCGTCAGAGATCTCATTTCCTGTTATCCCTTTGTGCCCTGGGACCCAAACAAGATTCAGTGAGTTCAGCCTTCCGACCGAATTCAAGGATGTTTTGCATTCTCGAACTATTTTGGAAGTGGTTAAAGGATTGAGCAAGGCCTTAAGCGCAGCCTGACTGTCACTACAGACGCAGATACTTCGCCCCTTCCACCTGTTCTTACCAATATAGTCCGCTGCCATTAGGATAGCATATATTTCTGCCTGGAAGACAGATGTGTGTTTTCCCAATGAGAAGTGAAGCCTAATGTTGTCGCATTCCACGAAAACACCAGCACCAGACTCCTGTCCAATTTTAGAGCCATCCGTGGGTTCATCAAGGCGTCTAGAGCAGAGCCAGGCGTACTGGGGAAAGCTCCCAAGCATCCGAGATAGACCGTTCTTTGGAGTTTGGCGAAAGCAGCAGTAACGTATTTACGTGAGAGCTTATTCCACCAAACAACTGACGCATATGAGAGGAAAGGTCTTATCATTGCCGTGTAGATCCAAAGGACTTTCCTTGGCGACAAGCCCCTAAGTTCAGAACTTAGTTGCGCACCTAATATATTTTCAATACTGGCAGGATAATGTCAGATGACATACATATGTAGTTCAGCAGGTGTTATGCCATCTGGTCCAGCTGATTTGTATGGTTTGAAGCTACGTAGCGCCCAAAATAGTTTGTCCTGTGCAATTAGACTTGGGGGGTTGGTTTTTTGAGTATTTGGCTTGCCAATATTATTGGCAGTCAGGGAGTTAATTGGGAGGTGTGTATCCAATTAGTAAATTTATCGTATCTACACTAGAAGTTGTCCAAGACCCATCTGTTTTCAACAAACAGGATTCTTCTCACCATAGACGCCTCAGAAGTTTCTTCTATTTTGCCACAAAAAGTCTCCAAGAATTACGTTTGGCTTCCTCAATTCTTTTTTTTTATATTTTTAGGGAATCTCTGTACGAGTCCCAGTCAGATGCATCTCGTGTAATTCTGCAAGAGTTTTTAAGTGGTCCAAGATCAGAGATCCACCAGTGTGGTTTTTTCTTGCCCCTAACCTTAACCAAAGGACAAGAGGAAGACAACGCTTTATTGAGGGCCAAGGTAAGGTCCTTAATCAATCAAGCTCTCAAGGATTGCTCGGGAACTTTAGAGTATAAGCCAGTTAGTTTTACGGATATTTTTGTAAACCAATGGGCTTGGAAGATCGTCGACAAAACTAAATTGAAAGTATCGGAGAGAGTATTCACCAGATACCTTCCAGTTCTTGACCATTTAATTAATATTGTCGAAGACAAGGGTTATATCTAGAACATCCTGTCCGTTTCTAGTTATAAATGTAGGTTCATTACCGATGTTACACAAAATTCGGTTAGATTTTAAAATATAGTCAAAAAGAAACCTTTCGTTGATGTTAGAGCTACCCCAAGCGGAGTATTGAGCATTAGCATCACAGCCAACTATGATTCCTGTTTTACTTATTTCAGCGTCTGCGACCAGTTTTACCATATTAGGTCCAGGAAGACTGTCTATGATATCATGGGCGAGATAAGCCGATGCTAGGTAGTAAGGAAGTTTTTTTTGTTTATAGTGTAGATCTTTCGATGATAATGTGATTCGAGGGAATAAACAGTCAAACACGTGTCGTCTACAAAACTTAACTAACTCTTTTTATTCTCCATAATGTAGTAGTATACAACCAATTATAATTATGTACTAGATTAGTAGAGGATTCATGTATATAAGAAGTAACAGGGTGGTAATTAGTTCCTACAGTACTCCCCCGCTGGTTAGAATGTCGTTCTATCGATATTTTAATGGGATAACAACTCGACGACCTGACCGGGTTAGCTGTTGAGCCTGATCATATGAACGCTCCTTCGATGATTTGTTTGACAAGTTTTGTGACTGATCGTTTGGCTGAGAGGTTAGTTGATCTTGATCGGATATGTGGTCTTTCACAGGTTTGTTGGAAACTTTTCTCTGGTCTGTTCTTTTGCTGCCTTCCGGTACTTCATCGACGATGGAAAAAGCTGCTTTCAACCTATCGATAGAAATGTTTTTAATATTATTTTTGATTTTAACAGAAAAATATTTCGGGTGTTTGCGTGTGACTATGTATGGACCTTAATACGGCTGTTAAAGCGGACGACGAACACAGTCAATTCTGACGAACACATGAGTACAGCTTTCTAGCGCCTTCTGGATGAATACTTTTTGTGTTCTATGGTATGTGGTGTTAGCTGGTCTTACAATTGACATGGCTTTCTGTAGCTCCTTGACAAAATCCTCTGTAGCTATATTAGTTGAGGACGTGATTATTCCATTGGACTGCGGATGGTAGGCAGTCGTCCTGCAATGTTTAATTCCCAAGATTTTGTTGAGTTCCGAGATTGGAATTGTCTGCCTAAGTCCGTTGTAATTTTAAGTGGCACGTCATACCGACTAATCCAACTATGGACTAGATACTGAGCCACTGTTTCTGCCTTGATGTTGTCCATAGCTAATGCCTCTGGCCAGCGCGTGTAACGGTCCATGATTGTAAGAAGATATCTGTAACCATTCGATGTTATTGAAGTGTTGATTTTCTTCTTTCATTCTAAGAAAACGGTGGCTGAAGCGCATCGAGAGCTCCAAAAAGTTTACGGAGATGCTGCTCTAAGTGAAACAACATGCCGTGATTGGTTCCGTTGCTTCAAAGATGTGATTTCGATGTTGACGACCGTCCGCGTGAAGGAAGGCCAAAATCCTTCGTAGACGCTGAATTGGAGGCATTGCTCAATGAAGATCCCTGCCAAACGTAAGAACAGCTTGCTTCAGCATTAGGAGTTACCCTATGCGAAGATTATGCACCAGGTCGGTGTCATTTATTATGAACTGTTGAAACCCAACGAAACCATCACTGGGGAAAAGTATCGACTTCAATTGATGCGGTTGAGCCGAGCACTGCGCTAAAAACGGCCACAATACGAGCAGAGGCACGGAAAAGTGATTCTACAGCATGACAACGTTCGGCCTCATGTTGCCAAACCCGTTAAAACCTACCTGAAAATGCTTAAATGGGAAGTCCTACCCCACCCGCCATATTCCCCAGATATTGCGCCATCCGATTATTACTTGTTCCGATCGATGGCACATGGTCTGGCTAATCAGCAGTTCCGCTCATAAGAAGACATAAAAAAGTGGCTTGTTTCGTGGATAGCCTCAAAAGATGAACACTTTTACAGTAACGAGCTCTGCCAGAAAGATGGGGAAAAGTTGTAGATAGCGATGGGCAATACTAAAAAAACCGCTAGAACTTAGTTGCGCATAGAATTATGTGATAGAATAGATTATATAGTAAAAGAAATCCATGAATACGCATTGAACGAAAATAACAATACAGAAATTATAAGTTCCGTAAAGCAATTAGTTGTAGGTAAGGTGAAAGAACTAACAATTGGGCAACTGTCTAGTGCAGTGTTTTTCAATCTTTTTAGAATACCGACCCCCTTGAGCACATAAAAAACTAAGCGACCACCCTTGAAAATTAAAAAAAAAAAAATTGCCAAGTTGCACTGCAAATATTTATGTAATATTGTAACGGTGGGTGTCTTGTAAAACGTCGCTATATTATGCGACCTACACTATTCACAGTTGACATAACGGTAATTATATTGCGCATTTGGCATGGTGTGCATCACAACACATTCATTCCTTCTCATTTTATCTTCAAAGTAAACTCATCTCAACAAACCTCTCACTTCACACACAAACTTGGTGAACATTCTTTATATTTGCGCAGTTGTATAAACGACAATGAAAATTAGCAACCGGGGTATGTACATAGATATACGGAGGTGGGTCAATAAGTCCTTGAAAATTAACACAAATTGTGTCGTCACCTTAAATTTTTTTTTTTGTCAAGAATCATCTTTCAAAAGAACGCACCCAAATTTTCAGACAGATCTGTCAAATAGTTTTGTTGTGCCAGCCATTTTATATAGACGCCTACTACCATTTTCGTTAAAATGGAAAAAAGGGAATTTCGAGTGCTCATTAAACACTATTTTTTGCGAGAAAAAACTATCACGCAAACAAAAGCTCTTTACCATCGATTGGAACCATTCACCACTGGTTTACTCAATTTCGGTGCGGTCGTTCAAGCACAAGTGACGCCGAACGTTCAGGTCCCCCAATTGAGGTCACCACACTAAAAATGGTCGACAAAAAAAGAAGGCCAAGGCGGGTTTGTCAGCAAACAAGGTCATGGCGACAGTTTTTTGAGATACGCGCGGTGTTATTCACATCGATTACCTTGAAGAGGGTAAAACGATATTACATAGAGCTGCTGGATCGATTCCAAGCAGATTTGAAGCAAAAACGGCCGCATTTGGCGAAGAGAAAAGTTCTTTTTCACCAGGACAACGCACCGGCGCACAAGTCCGCAGTCGCATGAGTTAGGCTACGAACTCCTCCCTCATCCAGCATATTCCCCAGATTTAACCCCCTGCGACTATTTCTTGTTTCCAAACATGAAGAAATGGCTCTGAGGTAAGAGATTTGGGTCGAATGAAGAGGTCATCGCTGAAACAAACGCTTATTTTGAGGGGCTCGAGAAATTTTATTATTTGGAGAAACGTTGGATGAAGTGTATAGAGTGTAAAATGTTTTTATACCGAAAAGAGTGTTCCTTATTTCATTTTTCAGGGACTTATTGACCCATCGCAACATTTCATTTTCTTTTAATCTTTGCATACAAAGAAAACTTAAGCACCACCAACAAATTTTATAAATTCAGATACGTCAAATAGCCCTTCTTGGAAACGGTAACCTTTCTATTATTTTAAAATGCTTTAGAACAAAAAAAAAATTAACAAAAAATGAATACCTTCTTATAGTAAGCCAGTGACAAAACTAAAGCAACTACAACTTAACTGGAACTCTGGATTTTGTAATTTTTCGTGACATCCTACGAGTATACTCTAAAATGGACAAGTTCCTTAAAAGATCTATATCTGAGCAACCATCGACATCTGGTGATAGAACTAGTGTTGATCCGAAAGCGAAGAAAAATAGACTTTATGACGACAACTACTTAAAGTTAGGATTTACTGTCATGAATGGTTGGTTGGTTTGAGAGGGTGAGCTTATGCTCTTCACTTAGGCCTCCATTGGGCCCGTTGTGTTCCCCTCATCTGCGTAACTGTAAGGAATAGTGATGTGTTTTGGGAATTATGTATTGAGAGGATTTAGGTCTAGGGATCATGGGTAGTATCAACTATATCGTATAGTGATCGGGGAATCGTAGTGTTCGTCTGGCGAACTCCAGTATATCCCCGATTCCTTTCTTATTGAGGTGTGTAATATCCGGAATCCTTGGAGATCCCAGAATTTTCAGCCTTAACCTCGTTGTAGCGGGGCAGTGACAGAGGAAGTGTTCTATATCTTCCTCCTCCTCTTCACAGTTGGCACAGATTGCTGTATCAGCTATCCCGAGTCTGAACGAATGTTTGTTGAGATTGATGTGCCCTGTTAAAAGTCCCACCATCAATCTCAATTATGTTCTGCTTGAGTTAAGAGCTTTTTTCTTGTGTTGTTACTCGGTTTGGTTATTACAGATCTAGCCACTTTGCACGTGTCTAGATTCGTCCAGTAGTTAATGAACTCCTGTCGTATCTTATCATTGATTATTGTATTAATAGTTGTCAGAGGGACCCCTATTGTACTATCCGGGTTCAGTTCTGTATTGCCTGCTCCTTTTCTTGCTAGTTCGTCTGCCTTTTCGTTATCCGGTACACCCTCGTGCCCCGGTACCCATGTGAGACGGACTCTATTGCGTCTGACAAGTAAGTTCAATTTAGTTTTGCACTCCCTTACTAGTCGTGATTTCGACATGGGGTTTGTGATCGCGCTAATTGCTGCTTTGCTGTCCGAGCAGATGTCAATTTGCCTTTCTTCGCTGGTGTCTTCTGCGAGTATTTCGGTTGCCTTCATAATATAGACTTCTGCTTGGAACACCGATACAAATGGTTCTACGTGAATAGCAAGTTCAATCGGTGGGTTAGCACTGAAGATGCCAGCCCCTGATTCCCCTGATATGTTAGAGCCATCTGTATAAACCGATATCCCATTGGAGTTTCTTGTCGTTCTTTCATACGTCCAATATTCTCTTGCGGGAAAAATTGTTTCGAAGTTGTTGGAGAACGTGTACGATTTCCCAACAACATCACTGGGGCAATCGATGGGTGGTGTCATTACTCTTATCATTTCAGTGATTTTTCGATGTCCCGTATTTGCACCACCGGTGAAATGGCCGATAGTTTTAAGCCGTGAGGTGCACTGGTAGAATGTTAAGTATCGCTTCCATGGCCGCGGTTGGTGTTGAGGATTGTGCTCCTGTAATACCCAGGCAGACCATACGCTGCACCTTAGTTAGCAAGTCTCTTGCATACTTTTTGCTCATCACTGGCCACCATACAACTACACAGTAGAAGATGATGGGTTTTATTATGCATTCGTATATCCAGTGGACCTGTTTCGGTTTCAAGCTCCATGACTTCCCGATGGCCCTCCTGTATATCCAATATGCTCTCCTTGGCTAGGTCATCTGCGTACGCTACACATTTCGCACAGGTTCCATCCAGTGCTTTTAAAAGGTTGTCCATTGTGAGCACCCACAGAAAAGGATATATTATCCCCCCCTGTGGTGTTCCCGTACGGACTGTTCCGCTGCTTGTGTCGTCTCCCAGTGAAGCTGTGATAATGCGGTTTGTAAGCATGTGTTCTAAACAATTGTTTATTATTTGGTTATTACAGTATATCGAGAGTGCCTCCACAATTTTTTAAGTTTTCACATTGTTAAATGCCCCTTCGATATCTAGAAAAACGCCTGCGACTGATTCCTTGGTTTCAAAAGCATCTTCTATTGTGGATACAACCTGGTGTAGTGCCGTCTCAACTGTTTTTCCTTTGAGATATGCATGTTGATTAGGACACAGCCGCGGAATTGTAATCTGTGTTCTGATGTAGTTATCACAGATTCTCTCCATTGATTTTAGTAAAAAGGACGTTAGGCTAATAGGTCTGTAGCCCTTTGCTGTCGACAAATCTTTCCCGGGTTTCGGTAGGAACTCCACCCTCACCTCTTGCCATTGTGTTGGTGTGTATCCATGATATAGACATCCCCTGAAGATATTGACCAGGGTTTTCTTTAGGGTGTCTAATTCTATCCCTTTTTGCAAGAAGATGGGAAGTATTCTGTCCAAGCCCGGTGATTTGTATGGCGCAAATGAGTTAATAGCCCAGGTCACTTTATCTGCATCAACTAGGTTCTCAGTGTCTTTCTATTTTGTATCAGTTCGAGTGACCCCACGCTTGGAAGGTGTAGATGCCTCGCTGAAACAGTTTGGGAAGTGTACACACATCAGCGTCTCCAAGGTATCAGCTGCGGTTGCCAAGTTATTGCCCGCTTGTAGAAGTTGATAACTTGGTGGTTCCTTGGACAGGATCTTCTTTGATCGCGCTGCTCCATTATTATCGCATATATTGGTGCAGAAAGTTTTCCATGATTCCCCTTTAGCAGCCCTGGTGAACTTCTTGAAGCCCTTTTACTTTCTTTATAGGATTCCCAGTCTGCTTCTTCGTTGGTTTTTAAAGCTTTATTTAGGCGTTGTCGAGCAACCTTCCTTATTTCATGGAGGTCGCCGTTCCACCATTTTTGCTTTGCACTTCTAGGCACCGGTTTTAGAGAACAGGCGGCCTCAAAAGATTCTATAATACACTTCTGTACTTTGAGGACTTCATTGTTTAATTGGTTAATCTCAGTGTAGTTGTTACCCTGAGTTGGTGTCAGCTTTCCCTGAAGATTACTTACAAAGATGGACCAATCTGTTTTCTTAGGCTTCCTAATCATTATTTTGGATTTGTGATCAATTCCAATATCAAAACTCAACCACCTGTGGTCCGAAAAGGAGATCTCATTACTGATCCTCCAGTTCGACACCAGGTGTATAGACCTAACGTCGCATAAGGTTATATATAATACCTCCCTTCTAATTTTATTTATAAAGGTTGGTGTACAGCCCTCATTCAAGGTAATCAGGTTTTCAATATTTTAATAATTGGCTAAACACTCACCCCTTTTCTTGATGTTCGTACTTCCCCAGTTAGTGTGGTGGGCGTTGAAGTCCATACCCACTATGAAGCTCTTCTGTTGGGACCTCGTCTAGGTGACACACCTTTTTAACTCATCGCTATGTGGAGGTTGCGGGGAGTCATAGGGGAGATAGCAAGAGGCCAAAATAATTTGGTTGGTCTCGCTATTTCTTGCCCTATATTCGAGACTTGTGACTGTGAGGTCGCCTGTGCTGATCTGTGGAATAGAGAAAATATTAATATCCTTATGTGCCACAATACAGGCTCTACATTTACTGTTTCCGTTGTTTGCAATCACTTTCAGCTTATTCCCCCATCCTGTTACCTTATTATACAGACGATAAGGTTCCTGGATGAGGGCGAGATCCGCTTTTCCTACTAAGAGGTAAGCACAGAGGTTGGCTGTTGCCGCCCTACTGTGCTGAAGGTTTGCTTGGATTACCTTCATTAATTCTTTCATGGAATGAATGGATTACAAAGCTGACCTGGTGAAAGCCGCATAATGCTTTACCCCCTTGTAGGACTAGTGACCCCAGCGATTCCTCGTCAATCCCTACCACGATTAGTTGGCCTCTGCCTGCCTGCTCCTTTGCGTGGTAGAGTTTCCCCTTTTCTGTCTTAAGGTCCTTGTTTTGCAGCTTCATTCGTGCAAACAGCGTTGAAGGTTCCTCGATTACCCCTGGGATCCAAACGGACACCCTGGTTAATCTGGGAAACTTTCCAGCCGGGAGAACCACTAGGTTGGTTCCTTCCCAACCATCGAGTCTAAATGTTAGTTTAGTTAACGGCTCCGTTGAGGCATTATCCTGACAGCATATGTGGTAGCGGCTGCCTTTGAAACCTGCGCTCAGGAAATTTAGGGAAGTCGTCGGATTCTCACAAAGTGTTTGATCCAGGGCAGCATTGAGAGCTTTCTGGAACCGTTCATGTAGCTCCTCCGGTATCTTTCCATCCTCGTCGTTTCTGTTGTAGACCACCATCTCCAGGAGGTTGGCTGCTACATTCCTTTACGACCTCGTGTGACGAGATTTTATGGGTGTGGCTGCCTGTCTCCTTGAAGTTGACGGCCTAATCGGGTTTTTGGATTTTGGTTGTGCGACAGTACTTCCCTCGCTCCTCCCTGGGTGAGCGTTAGCCCGCCCTGGTGGAATAGAGGTAAGCCTAGATTGTGGATGGTCTTTAGCAACACGACTTCTTTTTCTCTGCGGTAGTTCAGCATGGGGGCGCATCCTCCTCTTGCCATCAGAGTTTGCCGAGGCATCCTCTGATGATAGAGTAGGGTGTTCCATCCGTTCCCCGGTCAGTGTCTGTTCACTGTTTGCTTTTTGACCACGCGGGGAGACGACTTTTGGTGTTGAAGCCAGGCAGTTTGGGTTTGAAACCAAATTTCCTTGCTTCTCCATCTCCAGTCGTCTTCTTTCTTTGGCCCTTTTCGTTGTTGGGCTCCAGAGATTTTGCGTTTTTTTCGGGTCGCTGACTCGTCCTCTTTATGAGCGGTCAATGTCGATGTTGTTGCACCCTCTTCGATTTTATCTGTTGCAGTGAAGAGGTTCTGCAACCCGAAGTTGTTTTTATTTTTGTTCGTGTACGTGTCTTGTTTGAGAGTATTTGTAGCCACTGGCGACTTATCCCCTTTCGGGGCCAAGCCCTCGCCGGCAGCCGTGGCCTCTGCCGACTTTTGGATGTATATCCCCATCCGAATTTCTTCTCTTTCAGTTGCACTCTCCATATTTTTTTTGTATTTTTGCTACTTCACTGTAGGTTCTTTTTGTTTACCTTTTAGTTTCTTGACCTCCACCCTGACCTTCCCTGGATCTATTCCAGGTATAGCTCAAGAGTATCATCGGTCCTTACTCAGCCCCTCCACCACGACAAGGTAGGCAAACGACGGAGGGGAATACTATCATGAATAATAAACCACAGTGTGTAATTTGTTGTGAAGTACTTTCTCGTGAAAACTTGAAGCCTTCGAAACTGCTCCGTCATCTCACATCAAAACATCCGAATGAAAAGTATAAGCCAGTGGAATATTTTGAAAGCAAAATGAAATTTCTCCACCAGCAGCAAACTACCCTAAACCAAGTGTAAATGAGAAAGCGTTATTAGCAAGTTACCATGTAGCATTTCGAGTGGCTAAAACAGGAAAGCCGCATACAATTGCCGAAAGTTTGATTTTACCACCAGCCCTTGATATGGTGGAGATAATGCTCGGAAAGCCTGAAGTAGACAAACAGTCATACCCCTCTCTGATAACATACCCCTCTCTGATACTCGTAACACCGCAGAATAAGTGATATTACAGATGATATTCCTGACCAATTATCCGAAATAATCAATAAAAGCACATAATTCAGTTTACAGTTTGACGAATCTACGGATATCTCAGGTTGCGCGTAGTTTGTAGCTTTTATACGATTTGAAGCGGATCAATGTATTATGGAAGAAATTTTATTTCGGAAAGCACTTCCCACGAACATTGCTGGCAAGTGTTTGTACTCGTACAACATGTTTTTGGAAAGCACTTGTGACTACAACATCGATTGGACGAAATGTATTGTTATTTGTAGCAAAGTGGTTTGATTGCGCGATTAAAATCAATTATGCCAAATGCCAGATGGATGCGCTGTTTTCTTGCAGCCAAGTGTTTACCACCTGATTTGAATAACGTGCTCAAAAATGTCACCCAAGTTGTGAATTCGATCAAAGGTAATTCTATTTTAAACAATTTTGTTGAAAGTTGTTCTATTAGGTATTTAATTCCTTTTAGGTAAAACCTTACAAACTCGACTGTTCCGAAAAATTTGTAAAGATATGGGTTCACTTCGCCAATATCTTCTGTTTCACACAGAGGTAAGATGGTTTTCCAGAGTAAAGGTTTTGACGAGGGTTCTGGAGTTCAAAGACAAATTGCTAATGTACTTGTAAGGCGAAAATCACAATATGCCTACTTTTTCTGTGATCCCGTTTGGCTAGAACTAGCATATCTTACTGATATCTTCGAACATCTAAATGTTTTAAATAAGAGCCTCTAAGGACGTGAGAACAATTTTATAACAGCCAAAAATAAAATCAATGGATTTATTAAAAAAAATTGCTCTACTTCTCTACAAAAAATGATGTTTGAATCAATTAACTCCATTCAAAAGATTGTTCAAGAGATTTCAAATTATCAAACAGTGAATGTTGGTGCTTATATCCCTGATATGATTATGGGCCTAGGGAGCTTACAATATCGGCTTATGAGTTGCTTTCCCGACGAATCTGAATTCGACAATAAGCGAAGGTGGATCCTAAATCCGTTTCTTGACATATATATATACATTCAGCTGACCTTAACATGCAAATGAAGGAAAATCTCATTGAGCTTCTGTTGATGGAATGCTGAAAATCGAGTTCCATTCGCAGAGGAGAGACGTTTTCTGGATGAAAAGAAAGAACGAGTATTCAGATCGGTAACAAACTTACATTTATAATTAGAAACTTGTCACCGACAACATTAATCAAATGATCAAGTACTTGAAGGTATCTGGTGAACACTCTTTTTCTGACCACCGATACCTTCAATTTAGTCTTGACGACGATCCTCCAGGCACACTGGTTTACAGAAATATCCGTAATACTAACTGGCCCAAATATAGGGAAATTTAAAAAAAAATTGGTTAGTTGCGATACTCTAAAGTCCCCGAATAATACTCAAGAGCTTGATTGCATGATCAAGGACCTTACCTTGGCCCTCAATAAAGCGTTGTCTTCCTTTTGTCCTTCGGTTATGGTTAGGGGCAAGAAAAAACCACACTGGTGGACCTCTGATCTTGGACCACTCAGGAATACCTGCAGAAAACTTTTCAACAAAGGCAAAAGTACAAGAGATGCATCTGACTGGGACTCGTACTAAGAATCCCTGAAAACATATAAAAAAGAATTGAGGAAAGCCACACGTAATTCTTGGAGACCCTTTTGTGGTAAAATAGAAGAATTTTCCGAGGCATCTATGCTGGGAAAAATCATCTCGACAAATCCTTCAGTACCAAGCTCTTTACTAAAAACAGATGGGTCGTGGATAACTTCTAGTGTATACACATTAAATTTACTTATCGATACACAATTCCGAAGTAATTCCCTGACTCTATCAACATTATTGACTCTATCAAGTCAAGTGCTCAAGAAACCAACCTTTCAAGTCTGATTGCGCAGGACAAACTCCTTTGGGCGCTACATAGCTTCAAACCATATAAATCTACTGGACCAGATGACATAACACATGCTGAACTACAAATGCCATCTGACATTATCCTGCCAGTTCTAAAATATATTTTTCAGAGCTGTCTGAATCTGGTCCATATTCCGCATATATGGAGAGAAGTCAATGTGGTATTCATACCCAAAGCTGGTAAATATTTACATGCCAGTCCAAAAGACCTCAGACCTATTAGTCTATCATCTTTCCTTCTAAAAACACGAGAACGACTGATTGATATCCACTTACGTGATAGTATTGACACACGACTACTGTCCATGGCTCAACATGCATACTGTAAGGGCAAATCAATCGAAACAGCATTGCATACGTTAGTCAATAAAATCGAATACTCCGTGTATCATAAGGATTACACTATGGAAGCTTTTCTAGATATTGAAGGCGCTTTTAACGACTTTTACTCATATCAAAGCATTGTCAAATCTGAAGATATATAGTTCACTTGGCGAGCTGATTAATTCACTGCTTAATGGTCGGATTATCAACTCAAAGCTGGGTGGGTCATCTGTCAGGAGATATGTCAGTCGGATATATCTGGTGGTCAATGAACTACTGTTAATTCTGGAAGCTGAGGGTTGCGAAATTATCGCCTAAGCGGACGATGTTGCTATAGCAGTCTCCGGTAAACACCTAACTACCTTAAAAGAGTTCCTACAAAAAGATTTGAATAAGCTATCTAGATGGACAGCTCGGTGTGGTCTAGGAGTCAACCCCCACAAAACCGAACAAGTTCTCTTCTCAAGGAAATACAAAATCCCACCCATTGACCCTCCATCCCTTAATGGAACAAGCTTAATTTTCTCCCACGAAGGAAAATACCTGGGTCTTATTTTGAATAGGAAACTAAGCTGGAAACCTAATATACAGGAAGGAGTTAAGAAAGCCACTGTCGCACTCTTCTCTTGCAAGAAAGCCATCGGGTGTTGTGTGGTGGACTGCCTTGGATAAGGTAATAAACCAGAAGTTATTTAGCAAAGTCCAACGTTCAGCTTCTCTGTGCATTAGTGGAGCACTTCGGACGACACCTTCCGCAGTTATGGCATTCTTTTTCATTTAACTCCCTTGAATCTTGTCTTGCCTAAAGAAAATCGTGATATTGGCCATTGATATCCGCATCTTTTCAGACAGCCAAGCCGCAATCAAATCCCTGGAATCTTCCTCAACATATCCTTTAACAGCTCTAGACTGCCGATCGTCTCTTATAGAAATGGCAGAACAGTTTAATATTGGGCATAAGGATATTCCAAGGAATTGTAAGGCTGACAAACTTGCCAGACATGGAACAACAATACCCATCCATCCCGGCAAAAATTTGCAGGGTATGCCTATCGCTACATGCAAACTTAAATTAAAGCTGGATGCTATCGTAAAGACAAAATCTAGGTAGACCAGGAGTACAACTTGTCTAGCAACGAAACCGATTTGGCCTATGCTCTAATAATTTGATTTAAGTAGGAAGCATATTAGTGTAATAGGCAAGAATGCAACAAGGCTTGGCGTCTTCTCTAATTATTTCTGCAGAAGCTGCATTGACGAGGAGGAGGAAGAGACTATTCTTCACCTTCTCTGCACCTGCCCAGCTCTCTCCTAAAGAAGGAAACTCCACTTAGGAGCCTTCTGTTTCAATGACCTAGATGATCTGAATAATATTGACGTTAGGTACATTCTACGCTTCATCAGAAGCTCTAAATGGTTCAACGAGTAGGCTAGAGGCCGAGTCTCAAACACATGTGGTATCAGAATGGACCTATTATTGGTCTAGGTGTGTTGGCTTCTTTTGCTGACGGCCACTTCAAGCTAACCTCTCCAGATCTTGCAAGAGAAGCTCTCAGGTTATTAGTACCGTCTGCTACGCCCTACGTGAGCTTATGTTTTCTTCAATGTTGAACATTAATACTAAGGCCAGAAAGAGAGTGGAACTGGAAGACGATTTAATCGCTTCCTTCGCGACCCCCTTGGGGGTCGAGACCCATTATGAAAAACACTGGTCTAGGGAAATAAGAAATGAATTTGGTTTAAATAAAATGTTGTCTATTTGACGCACATATATCTCAGATAGTGATGAAAATAGAACTAGGAGTTTCTCCATATCTAATGTGGAAATAAATAGTATAGAGCCAATGGATTTCGGAACTAAACCTCGGGAATAAAATATTCTGTGATCTTACGAAAGGTAGAATAAAATATAAAGCTTTAATAGACACTGGCTCCACAGTCAGTTTAATCAAC
Organism: Pocota personata; assembly: GCA_963082735.1. Taxonomy (NCBI): domain Eukaryota; kingdom Metazoa; phylum Arthropoda; class Insecta; order Diptera; family Syrphidae; genus Pocota; species Pocota personata. Next base: position 21,728 of record CAUJBT010000260.1, on the reverse strand, counting down.
TCATCAAGGGTTGACTGTAGTAATTTCCGTGTTTTTGAAGAAAAATCAGTCTTAACACCATTAATAATAGCACTAAAAAACATATACAAATTGTTGTGTACCTAAAGAATTTCGAATGGGTGCTCAGAACAAATTAAAATGGTATAAAATGCCATTAATCAATAAAGACTACGAAATTCTTATGGGTATAGATATATGTAATGTAGGAAGAACGTGACTGAACTTAATATAAATAAAAAAATCATCAAATTAATAAACACCGCGAAAATTAATCTATATACAGAACAACCCCAAGAAGTTGAATATCATGAACTAACAAGTCAAAACACGGACAAAATAGATCTTTCTCATTTAAAAATTCAGGAAAGAAAAGAAATACACAAAATATTAAAGTAGTAAAAGTGTTTAATTTACAAAGAAAGTGACAAGCTCACCAATACAGACTCTATTATGCATCAGATCACTGATCAACAGATTAATTCCAGACTTTATAGATTGCCCCCAAGGCACAAAGAGGAAGTTCCAAGGCAGATTATATAAATGGAGAAGCAAGGAATTGTTAGGAAATCAAATAGTACGAGTAGTATACGTATAGTGGTTGTCCCGAAAAAGATCTGTAAATAAGGAGAACAACAATTCAGACTTTGTGTAGGTTATAGAAAATTGAATGAAATCACTTCTGATAACAAATACTCTCTGTCTAATATCGATAGTATATAAGATAATTTAGGGGGAGCCCAGTATTTGACTACCTTAGATTAAGCTAAAGAGGGTCAGCCAATAGGGGAAAGTGGTCACCCTTCGTACATGAGGCACATTCGTACAGTAAGTATGAAAGAAAAACTAAACGGCGCACAAACATATGTTTGCTTGTGTGCATAGACATACCAGGCGCCATTTCGTTCAACGAACTTCGGGCCAGTCGCGCAAAGGTGTGAGAGCTGACAAGGCGTAACGTGTTTCCGAACACTGTGAGTAAATTTTTTTTGCAAAATAGTGATGAAGAATTCATGTTAACAATGTTTATTTTTTGATCTGATTACTAATATTTCCATACTAAATCAGAATTTATAAAAAGTTTGTAATTTTTATTTTGTGCATAGCCTGGGGTACATTCGGACAGTAATACAGGGGGCACTTTAAATCTTATTTACGAAAATTACAATCAAAACATCAAATATCAATTTTAATGAAATAAAATATAACCCTTTAAAATTTGCTTTACGCATTTTATAATTGAAGTATTTTTTATATAAATATTTCCTTCAGAATCATGGTGCGGAAATATAAAAACGAAGTTGATGATTATGTGATAATCATGAAAGCCACATCAGCTTACAAGCTATAACGTATGCTCGAGATAATGCAATAACTTTTGAGTCTTTTCCCCCACACACAAGCCATCGCTGGCAACCGTTAGATGTTGCAGTTTTTGGGACGTTTAAGTCGAAGTTGAAAATAGCGTTCAATAATTGATATATGGTGAATCCAGGAAAAACAGTCAGCATTTATAATATTCCCAAAATGGTTAAAATTGCATATTTAGAATCTTTCACAGCGAAGAATATAACAAGTGGATTTGCTAAGCCAGGTATATGGCCGTTCAATGAAATGAACTTTAGCGATGAAGATTTTGCTCCCATTGACGTATATGCTTCTAATATTTCTGAAAATATTCCACCAAACCCGGAGACAAGTTCTGCTGCACTAGAACCGCTACCTTCTATTTGTGTTCCATCGACTGATATCAATGAAAGGAATCTGCCTCTGTCTTCCAATGATAATCGTGAGCTGTCAACTACTTCCTTGCTTAAAAATCGTCAAGAAACCGAAACTTGCGAACCATCCACTTCTACAGCAGAGACGCAACCTGAACCGACCACTTGCAAACCTTCCGCTTCAACAGCTAAGACTCAACCTGAACTGACTACTAATGTTCCCATAACACCAGAAGCCATAAGACCATATCCTAGAGTTGTAAGAAACAGAAAAACTAATGAAGGAAGAAAACCAGGTAAATCTCGTATATATACAGATACACCTGAAAAAAATGAGGTAGAAGAAAGATTCAGACAGAAAGAAATGAAAATGGTAAAACCGGAAAGAAAAGCTAGAGCTAAAAAATTAAACATAGTTTGGTGGAACTTAACTCAATTCAAAAGAAAAAGAAAGTTAAAAAAGCAGAAAGTGATGAAGATTCAAAGGAAACTTAAGGATCGCAAATAAGCTTCCGGGAAAGCTCTACATCTCCATTTGATTTCGAAACCGATGAAGATGCTGATGTTTTCAATACCAACACAAATGATGATGTGACACCAGAGAATATCGAAGATAATTGTTTTATTTTGGAAAAATTTGAAAAAAAAAATTCTGTTGTCTATTACGTCGTAAAAGTTGTCAGTCATTATTCGCCAACAGAGCTGAAAGTATCTTATCTTCGAAAGAAACCGGGATCATTAATGTCATTTTTTTTCCTGATGTAGAAGACATACACACTTTGTATATCATTGATGACGCCATGATCCTGCCTGATCCTGGACCAAGGCCACATTGTACAGCTAGAACATCAAAACTTTTTTACTTTTGCAATTGACTTAAATAATTTTAATGTGCAATGACTTCGAAAGTCACAACCAAATGTTTAATTACCTTTCAAATTGTCAAAAACTAATTACAAAGATCTCATATAGTTTGTAAAGGCTAGAATTACGAATATATAAACTACGAGTTTATTATTTTTAGTTATTTTCTTCAAAAAGATTTTAAGTAAACTATGAGTCTAGTTGAATATTATTAAGTAAGTTTGAAGTTTAATACATAATAGTTTCAGACTTTTTTGTAATAAACTACGACATATTTATTACACATAAAAGCATTAACTAGATACTGAAGTGAGTTAATTATTAAGTAAATAATAAAACTGCAAAAAGTGTACGAAGGGTGACCACTTTCCCCTACGCTATGCATCAAGGTATCTCGACGATCACGAAGAAAACTATTCACCCACCATATTGTAACATAATGTAGCATAATAACTACGCCCTCGAACAGGCAACAAATTCCGAAGTGTCTTTTCATTTGAGGTTCGTGTCTGAAATTAGTCACCACGCTCGGATAATATCACGGATAAAAGAGAGCAAGAGAGAATTATAACTGCACGAAATGATTGTCATCTTGGAATTATTACATCAGAATTTTTCTTGTTCCAGTATTCGAAGAATTTGCTAGAAGTTTCTGGCTATCAGAAACTTCTGCTATATAAGGACAGATGGCGATCAAAAAAGGGGCAGTAGTTTCTAAACTGTGGCGAAGAGATTAGAAAAGTGATAATGGGCGAAGTTGTAATTTTGTGATAAATTGAAAGTTGAGATTTAACAAGAAGAAGTAATTAGTTTGGATTTGTGAATTAAGTAATAGAAAGGAGATAAAGTGATTTGAGAGGACAGAGACCTTGTAAGAAAAGAATTGCGAAGAATAGTATAGTGTGAACCTGAATTGTTCTATAGACTAGAAAATAAAGAAATAATTTCACAGAATATTTTTTTATCTACTCGAGCCGTAGCTCGCATATTACATTGGTGTCAGAAGCGGGATAAAACTTATTCTGTGAATAACTATTTCCGTTTTGTGAAATTGCACAATACAAAAAAAAAAAAAAAACGATTTCTGTGTTGAGTTAATTAGTTGCGCAAAATGGGTCGCAAATTGGGAAAACTAACTATAACTCAACTAAAGGCAGAACTCAGTAAGCGGAACCTCGACACAACTGGGGGAAAAGATGCCCTACTGATTCGTTTGGAAGAAGCAGTAACGCAGGAAGGTGAAAATCCGCATGACGTAGAGTTTGACGTGGAAGAGGAACCAGCAAGTACAGCAGCCGACCCGGGTATAACAAGTCTGCTCCTGCAACTTAAGTTAGTCATGGACGAACAAAAGAAAGCAATAGAAGACCAAAGGAATTCTCTAGAACTTAAGCTGGATGAACAAAAGAAAGCGATGGACGAACAAAAGAAAGCAATGGACGAACAAAAGAATTCTCTAGAACTTAAGCTGGACGAACAAAAGAATTCTCTAGATGCTCTGGAAAGCAAACTTGATGAGCAAAACAGGAATTTGGAATCTAAATTCGAAGCGATCGAAGAGAAAATCGAGAAGGTCGAGACGCAACTCGAAAAAGTCGAAACTAGATTCGATGAAAACTTTGAGAAGCATGAAACTCAGTTCGGGAAGATAGAGACTCAGTTCGAAAAAGTAGAAAAGCAAGTCGAAAATCTTACTAAGGAACTCAGTAACGTGAAGAGACAGAAAGCACGGGAATATTCCACTGACGGTCTGAGAAGAAAGGAGATGCAGCCTCCTATCTTCGATGGTCAAACATCATGGCCAATTTATAAGAGGCAATTCGAAGCGGCCGCAATGACTAATAGCTGGGACTATGAAGAGAAGTCTATTGCACTCACGCTTGCACTGAGGGGTCCAGCTGCGGAGCTCTTGCAGACCATCCCGGAAGATAAACAGCAGAACTACGACTCTCTGGTTCAGGCTATCGAGATGCGGTTTGGGGATGAACACATGCAGCAGGTGTACAGGGTTCAGCTGCGTAGTCGAGTCCAGAAAAGGGGGAAACGCTCCAACAGTTGCAAGCGTATATAGAGCGACTAGCTCATCTTTCATACCCTAAAGCCGGTGAGGAGCTTATCAACGAAATGGCGGTGGAAGCTTTTATTCAGGCCATAGAGGACAGACAACTGAAAAGCGAACACTCCCCGAGGCATTGGCATTCGCTTTGTCAATGAAGGCTGCACAACAAACATTCCAGGGAATACACCGTGTCAGGGAAATGTCCATCGTGGAATGCTCATGCCAGAGAACAGCCGTCATGGATGAAGACAGAGCTCGCGGAAGTCAAATCCGTTGCTGGAATTGCAACCAAACCGGACACCTACAACGGCAGTGCAGAAGTGCACCTAGACGAGGAAATTGTCCACATTGCGGAAGTAGGAGAAGCAGAGAGGAAGCATCTGGCGGTGATAACATCCATCCTGTCAGTCAGACTTCCCAAAACCAGCAGTCGGGAAATGCGTAAGGACCAACTTCGCGGGGCAGAAGTTGGTTACTGGAATCGAGGCCCCCAGAACCACCATTCAAGTTTCGCAAACCAAACGGGGTAACAAGAACCTGACAGTGGAGGCACTAATCAACAAGAAGAAGTGCGTAGCCACCATTGACACAGGTGCTACTGCCTCCATTGTAAGAAGAGATATCGTCAAAAGCTCCTGGCTGCACAACACCAACAGCTACTGCCTGAAGACTGCAACAGGGGAAATGGCGAAGGTATTTGGAGAAGTTCGTCTTACGATTACTCTGGCAGGACTGACGTTCTCCCATGCGTTTCTGGTGGCGTATATATACGACGAGTGCATCATCGGAATAGACTTCATGAAAGCAAATGAAGTAATCTTGGACATCGGGATGCAAGTACTGAGGTATCGAAATGTGGAGATTCCGATGGTGTACGGAAACGAGAATGCCGCAACTCTCAGGACAGTCATCAGCAAAGACGAAGTTTTGCCGCCGTCTTCAGAGACAATCATTTGGACGAAGCTGGAAGGTGATCTTGGGAGCCACCGATTCTACATAGTAGAACAAGACCCAGAGAAGAATTCTCAAGACTGCATCGTGGGAAAGACGTTAGTCGAACCAAAGAACACCATGGTTCCAGTGAGAGTTTTGAACACAAGACCACACACTGTCAAACTAAGGCGAGGGGAGGTGACTGGAAAATGCACGCCGATTACCGCCGTCGCAACAATATCTGAACGTGATGCCCCAAAACCTCTCCCATCACCTTGGACAGCGGAAACGAGAGAGACGATTCTCCAGTCCAGTGAGCTGAATCAGGAGCAGCGAACTATGGCAGAGGATCTTATCAATGAGTACGCTGATGTATTTGCCTCACAGGACGGAGAATACGGCCGAACACACCTGGTACAACATCGAATAGACACTGGTGATACTAGACCAATTCGTCAGCCTGCTAGGCGCCTTCCATTGGCAAAGCAGACAGAAGTTACAGAGATGGTGTCGGCAATGGAGAAAGAAGGTCTGATTGAAAGTTCCAAAAGTCCGTGGGCATCACGGGTTGTACTGGTTAAGAAGAAAGATGGCAGCACGCGGTTCTGCGTGGACTATCGGCAGCTCAATTACGTCACCAAGAAAGACAGCTATCCTCTGCCACGGATTGACGACACGCTAGACACACTATCAGGAGCCCGATGGTTTTCCACTCTCGACTTGAAGAGTGGCTACTGGCAGGTACAGATCCATCCAGAAGACCGGGAGAAAACCGCCTTCACTGCAGGAAATGGGCTATGGCAATTCACGGTAATGCCATTCGGGCTGTGCAATGCTCCGGCGACTTTCGAGCGATTGATGGAATGTGTCCTGCAAGGGTTAACATGGAAAACCTGTTTGGTATACTTGGATGATGTCATCGTCGTAGGAAAAACGTTTGCGCAACACCGAGACAATCTAAGGGATGTGTTTCAAAGGCTTCGAAGTGCCCACCTGAAGCTCAACACCAAGAAGTGCGCCCTGTTTAGAGCAGAAGTGAAGTACTTGGGGCACATAATTTCAGCGAAAGGAGTGAGAACCGATCCAGAGAAGGTCGAAGCGGTGAAAAACTGGCCAGTCCCCAAGGATAAACACCAACTAAGGAGCTTCCTGGGCCTAGCCACCTACTACAGACGGTTCGTGAAGGATTTTGCCGGGATCGCAAAGAGCCTGCACCAGTTGACGGAAAAGGGAAAACAATTCAAATGGTCAATTGAGTGCGAGAAGAGCTTCAAGGCACTTAAACAACGGCTATGCGATGCCCCGATACTGGCTTACCCCACTCCCGGGGAAACGTTCATTGTGGATGCAGATGCTAGTAATGTCGGGGTAGGAGCCGTACTCTCCCAGGTGCATGACGGCCAAGAGAAGGTGGTTGCGTACTTCAGCAAGGTGCTCTCTAAGCCAGAAAGGAACTACTGCGTGACAAGGAGAGAACTTCTAGCTTTGATCTTGGCTACGAAGCATTTTCACAAATACCTCTACGGGAGGAAGTTCGTTCTTCGCACAGACCATGCAGCCTTAAAATGGCTATTACAGTTCAAGAGTCCTGAGGGTCAGGTAGCAAGATGGATCGAAAGGCTGCAAATCTATGACTACGAAATACAGCATCGTAAAGGAAAACTCCACTCTAATGCGGATGCACTGTCCCGGAGACCATGCAGAACGGATTGTAAACATTGTGCGCGTCAGGAAGAACGGGAGCTGGTTTCCATCCAAAGAATGAGAGCCGAACCTATCGCCGGCTGGAGCGTAGATGAGATCCGGAACGCTCAGAAGGAAGACCCGGATATCGAGCCGATTCTGGCCTGGAAGGAGAACATGGAGAAACCGGATCATCAGGACATCTCTCACAGAAGCCCGACCTTAAAGGCATATTTTGCGCAGTGGGACTCCCTCCATGTCCAAGAAGGTGTTCTGAGAAGAAAATGGGAATCCTCCGACGGAAAGTCGTTTGTAATGCAGCTTGTCGTACCGCGGACGAGGGCCAAGGAGGTGTTACAGGAAATGCATGGCGGGGCGACCGGAGGCCACTTGGGAGTGAATAAGATGCTAGAAAAGGTACGAGAACGTTTTTATTGGTTAAAAGCGAAGGAAGATATCGAAGACTGGTGCAGAAAATGCGACGTGTGTGCAGCTAGCAAGGGTCCGAGAATCAAAACTCGAGGTAAGATGCACCAATACAACGTGGGAGCACCTTTTGAACGAATCGCCATTGACATCGCAGGACCCTTTCCGGAAACCGACAATGGTAATCGGTATATCCTCGTAGTGATGGACTACTTCAGTAAGTGGCCGGAAGCGTTTCCGATCCCTAACCAGGAAGCCAGAACCGTGGCGGAGCAGATCGTCTACAATTGGGTTAGCAGATTCGGTGTGCCCTTGGAATTGCATTCTGACCAAGGGCTGAACTTCGAGTCAAAAATCTTCCAAGAGATGTGTCAACTACTCGGAATCAAAAAGACACGGACAACCCCGCGTCATCCACAGTCGGACGGTATGGTGGAGCGTTTCAATAGGACTTTGGACGAACATCTCTCGAAGGTTGTAGGTGACTACCAACGGGATTTTGACCGGTAGATTCCCTTGTTTTTGATGGCCTATAGAAGTGCCTTACATAGCACTACTCGACATACGCCTTTCGAAATCTTATTTGGTGAAATAGCTCGTTTACCCAGTGAGGTGAAATTTGGATCTCCTACCAATGAGCCCAGAAATGAAGAAGAGTACGTGGCGGACCTTTGGGAAAGGATTAGGGACATACACCAAAGGACCAGAAGCCAGATTAAGATAACGAGCGACCGCATGAAGACCAGGTATGATGCCAAGGCAACAACGTCAGGATTCCAGGAAGGAGATCTAGAGTGGCTGTATAATCCCCATCGCCAAAAGGGGAAATCACCTAAGTTGCAGCAGAACTGGGGGGGTCCCTACAGAATAATAACCCGCATCAACGATGTTGTCTACCGCATCCAGCGAGGACCAGCGAGGTTCATGTGGACCGACTGAGTCGATACAAGGGCCGAAGTGAGGACACACTTGTTCGGGACGAACAAGTCTAAGAGGACTGCAGTGTAACATAATGTAGCATAATAACTACGCCCTCGAACAGGCAACAAATTCCGAAGTGTTTTTTCATTTGAGGTTCGTGTCTGAAATTAGTCACCATGCTCGGATAATATCACGGATAAAAGAGAGCAAGAGAGAATTATAACTGCACGAAATGATTGTCATCTTGGAATTATTACATCAGAATTTTTCTTGTTCCAGTGGTCGAAGAATTTGCTAGAAGTTTCTGGCTATCAGAAACTTCTGCTATATAAGGACAGATGGCGATCAAAAAAGGGGCAGTAGTTTCTAAACTGTGGCGAAGAGATTAGAAAAGTGATAATGGGCGAAGTTGTAATTTTGTGATAAATTGAAAGTTGAGATTTAACAAGAAGAAGTAATTAGTTTGGATTTGTGAATTAAGTAATAGAAAGGAGATAAAGTGATTTGAGAGGACAGAGACCTTGTAAGAAAAGAATTGCGAAGAATAGTATAGTGTGAACCTGAATTGTTCTATAGACTAGAAAATAAAGAAATAATTTCACAGAATATTGTTTTATCTACTCGAGCCGTAGCTCTGAACAAAAAAAATTAAAGAATAGCTCCCAACTTTACCTTTGCGAGACTCTGAAATTGCCAGATACAAGTTTCCTTTTTAAATAAAACAAAAACAGAATTAGATTTTTTATTAGTAGTCTCATTTAAAATAATATAAACAATTTATAATGGTGCGCTGTGGTCATTGTGAAGAGGACCTTCCTAGTGATGAGGATTATGTGAAGTGAATATCTTACCAAGGAAGTTACACTTTGAGTGTACTACAGTCTCCCATAACACATACAAAGGGATGAATTCGAGACAAAAGGAGTCATGGAAGTGTCAATTTCGCCGGTAATCCAAGGAGTCCCAAGGGCAAATGGATTCTCAAGACCGAGCCAACGGAGAGGATGCTGTTAGTGCGGAGGTTGAGTAGGTTAGAACGAGACCAGAAAATATGACCTAGAAAATGATGTAAAAAAGATAAAGAACATGTTGAAAATATATTCCGCTAGCGTTGACTTCATTTGTGCTAAATACGATAACGTTAATACAGCTCTGGAGTTAAACACCGAAATGCTAAAAAAAACTAACTGATGAAATCACCGAGTTGAAACGTCAAGGCGAGAACAAGAACGCGACTATCTGCAGTATGCAAATGAAAATTAACCATCTCAAACAACAGGTAATTGAAAATAATGTCGAAATTAAAAACATTCCGTCGCAACCCGGCGAAAATTTGATAGATATAATTAAAAACATAGGCGAAATCATTGACTCTACAGTAAAAGATACTGATATAAATAACATTTACCGCACAACCACTAAAAACAAGCAAAACGATTCTAAGATAATAGTTTCTTTCACCAACAAATACTCCAAAACTAATCTTATGAACAAACTACGCGCGCATGGGCCACTAAAATTAACCGCATTAAGTAAAAAGTTATCTTATAACGGAGAAAAAACGATATATATTGTAGCATAATAATAACTACGCTCCTATGTCTATGCAACAAATTCCGAAGTGACTTTCCATTCTGGCAGAATTTTGGTTCGAACTGTCCTTTCATTCGAGGTTCGTGTCTGGGACGAAGTCTCCACAGCTCATGTCAACGAAAGAGACGAATAATATCAGGGATAAAAGGGAATTATAACTGCAAGAATTATTTCTCTTGTTCCAGTGGTCGAAGAATTTGCTAGAAGTTTCTGGCTATCAGAAACTTCTGCTATATAAGGACAGATGGCGATCAAAAAAGACACAGTTGGTTTAGAACCGTGGCGAAGAGATTGGAAAAGTGATAATGGGCGAAGTTGTAATTTGGTGATAAATTGAAAGTTGAGAGTAAACAAGAAAAAGTAATTAGTTTGGATTTGTGAATTAAGTAATTGAAAGGAGATAAAGTGATTTGAGAGGAAAGAGACCTTGTAAGAAAAGAATTTGCGAAGAATAGTATAGTGTGAACTTGAATTGTTCTATAGACTAGAAAATAAAGAAATAAATTTCACAGAATATCGTTTTATCTACTCGAGCCGTAGCCAGCATAGTACAATATAAACAACCAACTTACTTCTACAAACCGACATATCATGTGGCTGTCAAAGAATCAAGCAAAGGAGGTTGGATGGAAGTTCATATGGTCAAGTAGTGGGAAAATCTTAGTACGAAAAAACGAGATACTCGTAACTAGTGTTATACGCATTGATACGATCAATGACATTAACAAAATTGCATAATATTGTAATATGCGAGCTACGGCTCGAGTAGATAAAACAATTATTCTGTGAAATTATTTCTTTATTTTCTACTCTATAGAACAATTCAAGTTCACACTATACTATTCTTCGCAAATTCTTTTCTTACAAGGTCTCTTTCCTCTCAAATCACTTTATCTCCTTTCAATTACTTAATTCACAAATTCAAACTAATTACTTTTTCTTGTTTACTCTCAACTTTCAATTTATCACCAAATTACAACTTCGCCCATTATCACTTTTCCAATCTCTTCGCCACGGTTCTAAAACCAACTGTCTTTTTTTTTTGATCGCCATCTGTCCTTATATAGCAGAAGTTTCTGATAGCCAGAAACTTCTAGCAAATTCTTCGACCACTGGAACAAGAGAAATAATTCTTGCAGTTATAATTCCCTAATATTATCCCTAATATTATCCCTAATATTATTTGTCTCTTTCGTTGACATGAGCTGTGGAGACTTCGTCCCAGACACGAACCTCGAATGAAGGACAGTTTGAACCAAAAATTCTGCCAGAATGGAAAGTCACTTCGGAATTTGCTGCATAGACATAGGCGCGTAGTTATTATTATGCTACACTGCCCCCCTCTTAGACGTGTTCGTCCCGAACAAGTGCATCCTCATTTCGGCCATTGTATCGACTCAGTCGGTCCACATGAACCACTTTCATTTTGGCCCTTGGTCCTCGCTGGATGCGGTAGACAACATCGTTGATGCGGGTTACTATTCTGTAGGGACCTTCCCAGTTCCGCTGTAACTTAGGTGATTTCCCCTTTTGGCGATGGGGATTATACAGCCACACCAGATCTCCTTCCTGGAATCCTGACGTTGTTGCCTTGGCATCATACCTGGTCTTCATGCGGTCGCTCGTCATCTTAATCTGGCTTCTGGTCCTTTGGTGTATGTCCCTAAGCCTTTCCCTAAGGTCCGCCACGTACTCTTCTTCATTTCTGGGCTCATTGGTAGGAGATCCAAATTTCACCTCACTGGGTAAACGAGCTATTCCACCAAATAAGATTTCGAACGGCGTATGTCGAGTAGTGCTATGCACGGCACTTCTATAGGCCATCAAAAACAAGGGAATCTGCCGGTCCCAATCCCGTTGGTAGTCACCTACGACCTTCGAGAGATGTTCGTCCAAAGTCCTATTGAAACGCTCCACCATACCGTCCGACTGTGGATGAAGCGGGGTTGTCCTTGTCTTTTTGATTCCGAGTAGTTGACACATCTCTTGGAAGATTCTTGACTCGAAGTTCCGCCCTTGGTCAGAATGCAATTCCAAGGGCACACCGAATCTGCTAACCCAATTGTAGACGATCTGCTCCGCCACGGTTCTGGCTTCCTGGTTAGGGATCGGAAACGCTTCCGGCCACTTACTGAAGTAGTCCATCACTACGAGTATATACCGATTACCATTGTCGGTTTCCGGAAAGGGCCCTGCGATGTCAATGGCGATTCGTTCGAAAGGTGCTCCCACGTTGTATTGGTGCATCTTACCTCGAGTTTTGATTCTCGGACCCTTGCTAGCTGCACACACGTCGCATTTTCTGCACCAGTCTTCGATATCTTCCTTCGCTTTTAACCAATAAAAACGTTCTCGTACCTTTTCTAGCGTCTTATTCACTCCCAAGTGGCCTCCGGTCGCCCCGCCATGCATTTCCTGTAACACCTCCTTGACCCTCGTCCGCGGTACTACAAGCTGCATTACAAACGATTTTCCGTCGGAGGATTCCCATTTTCTTCTCAGAACACCTTCTTGGACATGGAGGGAGTCCCACTGCGCAAAATATGCCTTTAAGGTCGGGCTTCTGTGAGAGATGTCCTGATGATCCGGTTTCTCCATGTTCTCCTTCCAGGCCAGAATCGGCTCGATATCGGGGTCTTCCTTCTGAGCGTTCCGGATCTCATCTACGCTCCAGCCGGCGATAGGTTCGGCTCTCATTCTTTGGATGGAAACCAGCTCCCGTTCTTCCTGACGCGCACAATGTTTACAATCCGTTCTGCATGGTCTCCGGGACAGTGCATCCGCATTAGAGTGGAGTTTTCCTTTACGATGCTGTATTTCGTAGTCGTAGATTTGCAGCCTTTCGATCCATCTTGCGACCTGACCCTCAGGACTCTTGAACTGTAATAGCCATTTTAATGCTGCATGGTCTGTGCGAAGAACGAACTTCCTCCCGTAGAGGTATTTGTGAAAATGCTTCGTAGCCAAGATCAAAGCTAGAAGTTCCCGCCTTGTCACGCAGTAGTTCCTTTCTGGCTTAGAGAGCACCTTGCTGAAGTACGCAACCACCTTCTCTTGGCCGTCATGCACCTGGGAGAGTACGGCTCCTACCCCGACATTACTAGCATCTGCATCCACAACGAACGTTTCCCCGGGAGTGGGGTAAGCCAGTATCGGGGCATCGCATAGCCGTTGTTTAAGTGCCTTGAAGCTCTTCTCGCACTCAATTGACCATTTGAATTGTTTTCCCTTTTCCGTCAACTGGTGCAGGTTCTTTGCGATCCCGGCAAAATCCTTCACGAACCGTCTGTAGTAGGTGGCTAGGCCCAGGAAGCTCCTTAGTTGGTGTTTGTCTTTGGGGACTGGCCAGTTTTTCACCGCTTCGACCTTCTCCGGATCGGTTCTCACTCCTTTCGCTGAAATTATGTGTCCCAGGTACTTGACTTCCGCTCTAAACAGGGCGCACTTCTTGGGGTTGAGCTTCAGGTGGGCACTTCGAAGCCTTTGAAACACATCCCTTAGATTGTCTCGGTGTTGCGCAAACGTTTTTCCTACGACGATGACATCATCCAAGTATACCAAACAGGTTTTCCATGTTAACCCTTGCAGGACACATTCCATCAATCGCTCGAAAGTCGCCGGAGCATTGCACAGCCCGAATGGCATTACCGTGAATTGCCATAGCCCATTTCCTGCGGTGAAGGCGGTTTTCTCCCGGTCTTCTGGATGGATCTGTACCTGCCAGTAGCCACTCTTCAAGTCGAGAGTGGAAAACCATCGGGCTCCTGATAGTGTGTCTAGCGTGTCGTCAATCCGTGGCAGAGGGTAGCTGTCTTTCTTGGTGACGTAATTGAGCCGCCGATAGTCCACGCAGAACCGCGTGCTGCCATCTTTCTTCTTAACCAGTACAACCGGTGATGCCCACGGACTTTTGGAACTTTCAATCAGACCTTCTTTCTCCATTGCCGACACCATCTCTGCAACTTCTGTCTGCTTTGCCAATGGAAGGCGCCTAGCAGGCTGACGAATTGGTCTAGTATCACCAGTGTCTATTCGATGTTGTACCAGGTGTGTTCGGCCGTATTCTCCGTCCTGTGAGGCAAATACATCAGCGAACTCATTGATAAGATTCTCTGCCATAGTTCGCTGCTCCTGATTCAGCTCACTGGACTGGAGAATCGTCTCTCTCGTTTCCGCTGTCCAAGGTGATGGGAGAGGTTTTGGAGCATCATGTTCAGATATTGTTGCGACGGCGGTAATCGGCGTGCATTTTCCAGTCACCTCCCCTCGCCTTAGTTTGACAGTGTGTGGTCTTGCGTTCAAAACCCTCACTGGAACCATGGTGTTCTTTGGTTCGACTAACGTCTTTCCCACGATGTAGTCTTGAGAATTCTTCTCTGGGTCTGGTTCTACTATGTAGAATCGGTGGCTCCCAAGATCACCTTCCAGCTTTGTCCAAATGATTGTCTCTGAAGACGGCGGCAAAACTTCGTCTTTGCTGATGACTGTCCTGAGAGTTACGGCATTCTCGTTTCCGTACACCATCGGAATCTCCACATTTCGATACCTCAGTACTTGCATCCCGATGTCCAAGATTACTTCATTTGCTTTCATGAAGTCTATTCCGATGATGCACTCGTCGCATATATCTGCCACCAGAAACGCATGGGAGAACGTCAGTCCCGCCAGAGTAATCGTAAGACGAACTTCTCCAAACACCTTCGCCATTTCCCCTGTTGCAGTCTTCAGGCAGTAGCTGTTGGTGTTGTGCAGCCAGGAGCTTTTGACGATATCTCTTCTTACAATGGAGGCAGTGGCACCTGTGTCGATGGTGGCTACGCACTTCTTCTTGTTGATTAGTGCCTCCACTGTCAGGCTCTTGTTACTCCGTTTGGTTTGCGAAACTTGAATGGTGGTCCTGGGGGCCTCGATTCCAGTAACCAACTTCTGCCCCGCGAAGTTGGTCCTTACGCATTTCCCGACTGCTGGTTTTGGGAAGTCTGACTGAATGTTATCACCGCCAGATGCTTCCTCTCTGCTTCTCCTACTTCCGCAATGTGGACAATTTCCTCGTCTAGGTGCACTTCTGCACTGCCGTTGTAGGTGTCCGGTTTGGTTGCAATTCCAGCAACGGATTTGACTTCCGCGAGCTTTGTCTTCATCCAAGACGGCTGTTCTCTGGCATGAGCATTCCACGACGGACATTTCCCTGACACGGTGTATTCCCTGGTATGCTTGGTCCGCAGCCTTCATTGACAAAGCGAATGCCAATGCCTCGGGGAGTGTTCGCTTTTCAGCCATCCTTACAGCCATTTGCAGTTGTCTGTCCTCTATGGCCTGAATAAAAGCTTCCACCGCCATTTCGTTGATAAGCTCCTCACCGGCTTTAGGGTATGAAAGATGGGCTAGTCGCTCTATATCCGCCTGCAACTGTTGGAGCGTTTCCCCCCTTTTCTGGACTCGACTACGCAGCTGAACCCTGTACACCTGCTGCATGTGTTCATCCCCAAACCGCATCTCGATAGCCTGAACCAGAGAGTCGTAATTCTGCTGTTTATCTTCCGGGATGGTCTGCAAGAGCTCCGCAGCTGGACCCCTCAGTGCAAGTGTGAGTGCAATGGACTTCTCTTCATCGTCCCAGCTATTGGTCATTGCGGCCGCTTCGAATTGCCTTTTATAAATTGGCCATGATGTTTGACCATCGAAGATAGGAGGCTGCATCTCCTTTCTTCTCAGACCGTCAGTGGAATATTCCCGTGCTTTCTGTCTCTTCACGTTGCTGAGCTCCTTAGCAAGATTTTCGACTTGCTTTCCTACTATCTCGAATTGCGTATCCACTTTTTCAAACTGAGTCTCTATCTTCCCGAACTGAGTTTCATGTTTCTCAAAATTTTCATCGAATCTAATTTCGACTTTTTCGAGTTGCGTCTCGACCTTCTCGATTTTTTCTTAGATCACTTCGAATTTGGATTCCAAGTTCTTGTTTTGCTCATCAAGTTTACTTTCCAGAGCATCTAGAGAATTCTTTTGTTCGTCCATTGCTTTCTTTTGTTCGTCCATTGCTTTCTTTTGTTCGTCCAGCTTAAGTTCTAGAGAATTCCTTTGGTCGCCCATTGCTTTCTTTTGTTCGTCCATCGCTTTCTTTTGTTCATCCAGCTTAAGTTCTAGAGAATTCTTTTGTTCATCCAGCTTAAGTTCTAGAGAATTCTTTTGGTCATCGAGCTTATGACTTTGATCTTCTATTGCTTTCTTTTGTTCGTCCATGACTAACTTAAGTTGCAGGAGCAGACTTGTTATACCCGGGTCGGCTACTGTACTTGCTGGTTCCTCTTCCACGTCAAACTCTATGTCATGCGGATTTTCACCTTCCTGCGTTACTGCTTCTTCCAGACGAATCAGTAGGGCATCTTTTCCCCCAGTTGTGTCGAGGTTCCGCTTACTGAGTTCTGCCTTTAGTTGAGTTATAGTTAGTTTTCCCAATTTGCGACCCATTTTGCGCAACTAATTAACTCAACACAGAAATCGTTTTTTTTTTTTTTTTTTTTTTTTTTGTGCAATTTCACACCACGGAAATAGTTATTCACAGAATAAGTTTTATCCCGCTTCTGACACCAATGTAATATGCGAGCTACGGCTCGAGTAGATAAAACAATTATTCTGTGAAATTATTTCTTTATTTTCTACTCTATAGAACAATTCAAGTTCACACTATACTATTCTTCGCAAATTCTTTTCTTACAAGGTCTCTTTCCTCTCAAATCACTTTATCTCCTTTCAATTACTTAATTCACAAATTCAAACTAATTACTTTTTCTTGTTTACTCTCAACTTTCAATTTATCACCAAATTACAACTTCGCCCATTATCACTTTTCCAATCTCTTCGCCACGGTTCTAAAACCAACTGTCTTTTTTTTTTTGATCGCCATCTGTCCTTATATAGCAGAAGTTTCTGATAGCCAGAAACTTCTAGCAAATTCTTCGACCACTGGAACAAGAGAAATAATTCTTGCAGTTATAATTCCCTAATATTATCCCTAATATTATCCCTAATATTATTTGTCTCTTTCGTTGACATGAGCTGTGGAGACTTCGTCCCAGACACGAACCTCGAATGAAGGACAGTTTGAACCAAAAATTCTGCCAGAATGGAAAGTCACTTCGGAATTTGCTGCATAGACATAGGCGCGTAGTTATTATTATGCTACAATATGTTTATCAACTTGTCGTAAACAAAAACTTGTCAATCAATAATGTCCATGCAAATGAATAGCGATAACACAGATCAAGATAATGTACTAGATCAAGTTCTAGAAATTGATCATAGGGTGATAGATGATATTAGCTGCATACGAAATTTTAAATTGAAACAACAACATTTTTCATGCGTATATCTTAATATCAGGTCATTAAAGAAACAGTAGAATTTAATTATTGCTAATTTAAAAGACTAATCGACGAACTCAAAATAACTGTTTTGGTAGAAATAAATATTAAGTATGAAGAAAGTAGTTTGTACCAAATTGATGGATTTCAAGTCGAATTTTTGAACAGAAAAACTAGAAAGGGAGGAATTGTTCTTATTTTTGAGAAAAAAGGACTTTCTTTCGAAAGGGTTAATTTTAATACGCTATTCTATGAAAACATACAACTAAAACTAAAAATTAATTCCAATGAATTTTATTTAATTGCTGTCTATCGCCCCCCTAAACTAAATGCACCGAATTTTATTGACGAATTCGAAAAGCAAATTGATAAAATTGATAAAAGGAGTAAGCTCATCATATAGGTGATATGAATATGAATTTAAACGAAAACAATCGCAATACTGTAAAAAATTATTTAACTATGGTAGCTTCAAAAGGCTTAAAAAATATAATTTAATCAGATACCAGAGTTGATTTAGCTGGCGGAAGTAGCACCAGAATTGATCACTGCTTAGTTCGTTTGAGAGATGAAAAAGTTATATCAGTAGTAATTGAAAACAGTATCTCAGATCACTACTATACTGTGGTGTAACAAGTAACAAGATAACCTTGTAAATACGCACCTTAGAAATAATGACTGGAATGAAATTTATCAAAAAACAGACTTTAATGACTTTTGTAATGAACTTGTACGCATATTCGAGGAAGCTTATCAAAAATCAACCTTTAAAACAACAAACAAGAAGAGAAGTAGCATGAGCCCTTGGATAAATTATGAAATATGTACTATGTGTAAACAGGAGATGTGTTAGATATGAGACCGAATATAAAAATTACCGGAATTTTGTTAACAAACACATTCAAAAATCGAAATCTGATTTCTATCGAAGAGTTTCGAAGAAACCCAAAAAACACGTGGAATTTAATTAATAGTATAGCTGGCAGAAATATAAGCAGGCTGGACGAATTAATCTGCAAAAACTTCAGAAGTCAAGCTGACATGCCCATCCCTATAATAATAAATTTGCTACAAGTTGTTCACCCATGTAATGTGAAAACTTATCACACTCAAGCTGTATGATCGATTCAATCCATATTTGTTGGCCATGTTACGAAGGAAGACATCTTTAAATTGCTGGTCAACTTCAAAACAAACAAATCACCGGGAATAGATAACATACAAGCAAAAGACCGGAAAGATAATGCTGAAATACTAACTATTATAATGTCCCACATCATTAATATGAGCATTAGTCAATCTTGCGTACCAGACGGATTAAAAGTGGCAGTAGCGCGCCCAATATTCAAGACAGGATTAACATCGGATGTCCTTAACTATAGGCCTATTTCCATTCTCCCAACAGTCGAAAAAATACTAGAAGAAGTTATGGCGGCAAAGTTGCAGGATTATATTAAACGCTACAAAGTCGTCAACAAAAACCAATTCGGATTTACAAAAAATAAAAACACTAGCAAACTTCTGGAAGATTTTACTAATCTAATTAATACCAACCTCAGTAAAAACTATCATACCCTTGTTATCTTCATTGATTTCAAAAAAGCATTCGACATCCTATGTCACAAATAAATAATAGAGATGTTAGAAAAGATTGGAATTCGAGGAGAGGTTTTGAAGTGGTTTGGAAGTTATTTGAGAAAACGACGACTGAAGGTTAAAGTTTTAAATAGTTACAGCGAACAACAACTAATAACATATGGGTTGCCCCAAGGATCCATTTTAGGACCATTATTATTCGTAATATATGTAAATGACTTATTGATAGTTCTGAAGAACAGTGTGGTGTTTGCGTATGCGGACGACAAAACAATCGTTGTAAACCGCAGAGATTTATCAGCAGCAATAAAAACTATGCAGTCGGAGTTCGACTTAGTAGTTCGCTGGTACCACGGTTTCGGTCTTGTTATCAATTCAAAGAAATCAAAATTAATGCATATTAGACCTTCGCATATACTTAAAACCAAAATCCCAATCAAATTTCACCAAATACAATGTCTGCACCGTAATGCACAACGAGAATATCTCGATGGAAATGGTAATTGCACAGACCTAATTGAAAATGTAACGAGCTATAAATACCTTGGAGTAGAAGTGGATTGTTTCTTCAAATGGGACTAACATATAACACAACTTTGCAAACGACTTCGGAAAGCTGTCTATGCCATTCATCACTTAAGCAGCTACACCAACTACAACGTGCTAAGACAAGTGTACTTTTCGCTGGTGGAATCCGTATTAAGATATTGCATACTAGCTTGGGGCAATACAAATTTTAGCTACTTGATGGACGTCCAACGACTACAGAACCAGATTTTAAGAATTAAAAAAACGGCGTAATTTGTATTAAATTGGCGGGGAAATACCGGAACACTAAATTCATATTAATCAGCTGTTTGAATTCATCGTTATAGAAGAATACTACGAGTACAACGACCAAAAGTATCAGCGGCCTATCGATCACGATATTAACACAAGACAAAGAGCACAAGGTTTTCTGAAAATACCGAGATACAACAACTCATATGGGAAATAGCAATTATCTGTTGTAATACCTGATGTTTTCAATAGACTTAATAGACCAATGGAGTTACATAACATTTCATCAGATAGCCTCAGAAAAAAACTGATAAAAGAACATTTACTACAAATATAGCATTGTCTTTATTTCACTAAAATCTAACAATTTAATTTCTCGATTGATTCAAATGCAATAATAAAATAATTAAAAAATTAAAAATAATAATAATAAAAAAATACTTGTAGGCTTGTACATATTTTAAACTATTTCCAAGAATATATTGTATATATCGATTTAGAAAACAACCCTCTGCAGAAAAGCCTCTTAAAGGCATCGCATATGCCTATTGTAAATAATTAAAGGAAGTTTAATGAGAAAGAATTCGTAGCTATTGTTTGGACAGTGACATATTTTAGGTCGTACCTTTGGGGAAATAAATTTAAAATAATCGCTGACCATCAACTAATTAAGTACCACAACCAAAAAATACAGCTTAAAAGAGCTCTCCTCTAGGAACCAGAGATGGCTACTTAATTTATCAGAATTTAATTATGAAATCGAATACCTAAGGGGTAAGGACAATAAGGTAGCAGATTTCCGGAGTCGCATTAAAGACGTTGATCAGGTAGATGAAGAGTCTGAATCCAATTTGGCTAAAATTCACTCAGCACCTGAGCAAGAAGTAGATAATTTTCCGATAAAGGAAGGGATCGTAAATAAATATAAAACCCAACCAATTTTATCTAGTTGTGTTTCGGTGGAAGACGAAGCCATCCATAAAGAGAAAAGAATCATTCATGTTGATATGACTAAAAATCTGTCATAGATCTCTTCAAACGAACTCTCAATAAGGGAAAAGTGGGAATTTATACAGAATTGTCGCGTCATGAATATAACAAAATTCAACAATGCCTGATAAAACATTTCACAGCTAATAAAAACCTTTCATTCACTAAATGCACACTGGAACTAAGAACTCAAGAAGAAATTTTGTAAACAAATTTCCCGCTACCATGCAAAGAGAGCAGCCAAGGAAATATCCAAGGTTATAAGAAACTATCAGACATCCCAAGAAGGTAAACATGGCAGAAAACCTATTAAACCTAAATTCAAAACTTCTGAAACAACAACAGAAGCGAATGAAATCTTGCATATGGATACTCGTATTTACCACTTTAATAAGCTTTTCTATCTCACATTTTTGGATAAACTCACGAAAGAAGCATGTGCTTCAAAAACAGGGTTAATAAACTGGAATGTATTGAAGTACAGTTTACTAAATTCGGAAAACGTGAAGGAGCTTTATAGAGAAGAAGAAGTAGAACTTCACTTTACCAACACGAACTACCATACAGGGAACTCTGACATTGAACGTTTCCATTCAACCTTACTTGAAATTCTTTTCACTATTAAAAACAAAGATCTTACAATAAATAGGCAAATTTATAAAGCAGTTAGAACTTATAATAACAGATTTCGCTCAACTTTAGGAATGAGCCCAATTAGAGCAGTAAGGAACAGAACCGAAAGTTTTGAACGAAAGAATTGAACAACATAAAAGCAGTATTTTAAACAAAATGAGTCCAAGT
>CAUJBT010000259.1:0-55000 GCA_963082735.1 Pocota personata | reverse complement strand
AACGTTTGGTGCTTTAAGGAAAGAGGGTTAATGGATATGATACAACCGCGAACTCTTTAAACTGTACCAAGGTGTTGATGTAGCCCAAAAGGCAAAAACCCGGCGATTAAATGACTCGGTCACGAGTCATGCCAAATAATATGTAAGAAATCCAAAACATCTACAAAACATCTGCGAGCCCAAGTCGCTGATGCAACGAATGTATTCTTAAAAATTTAACACAAATACAATTTCTAAACTTATATTCCACGGGACAACTCAGGAATTCAATTCAGCTCACGTTGCTTTCCTTTTACGTGGGAATACACAGGAAAATTAGCTTCGGACTTCTAAAGACAATGCAGGCGATGTCTTACCTTGAGGAAACTGCCAACCTCCCCTGAGTGGAAGTGTTATTTCTTGATTTGAGAATCTTTCTAGCACCCGTACGGATTCGATATTCACTAAACTG
Organism: Pocota personata; assembly: GCA_963082735.1. NCBI lineage: Eukaryota > Metazoa > Arthropoda > Insecta > Diptera > Syrphidae > Pocota > Pocota personata. Next base: position 54,549 of record CAUJBT010000259.1, on the reverse strand, counting down.
ACGACCACCATAAAGAAACTTCACCAAACCATCCTCATCGGGTTCTGTCCATTTGAACTGAAAGAGGATAAACTAATATAAACACTGCTTGGTTTCATAAAACTTCACATCAATCTGGAGTAACAAACAACTGACCTGCAATCTCATAGTTCCAATTCTCCAGAATCGCATAATTTGTCCTATCAATGTTTTGTAGAATGGATTCAATGTCTTCGAATGTGTTGATCATATCAATGACTCGCTTAGGGCCAACTCCTTTGATGCTGTCACAGTAATCACATCCAAGGAGGATGTATAGATCTATAAAATAAAAGGATACCTTAAAGGCACACTAAAATGAAGAAAATACAAAATAAATACCTGTGCCAAATGTAAGGGCATCCATGTTTTCCGTAGCTGTGGCGTACACTTTCCCGGCTTTGACTAGTGCTCCTGCTTCACATTGTGCTTCTACATATGGAACACAAATCAGTTTCAGCAACTCCTTCGCCTCGGCAGCATGCTCTTTGGTGACACGAACCAATAAATAGTTTCGCTGGCTTATGTATATTCCACGGGACAACAGCTTTCAGCTCACGTTGGTTTCCTTCTACGTGGGAATACACAGGAAAATTAGCTTCGGACTTCTAAAGACAATGCAGGCGACCGCGAACTCTTTAAACTGTACCAAGGTGTTGATGTAGCCCAAAAGGCAAAGACCCGGCGATTAAATGACTCGGTCACGAGTCATGCCAAATATGTAAGAAATCCAAAACATCTACAAAACATCTGCGAGCCCAAGTCGCTGATGCAACGAATGTATTTTTAAAAATTTAACACAAATACAATTTCTAAACTTATATTCCACGGGACAACAGCTTTCAGCTCACGTTGGTTTCCTTCTACGTGGGAATACACAGGAAAATTAGCTTCGGACTTCTAAAGACAATGCAGGCGATGTCTTACATTGAGGAAACTGCCCAACCTCCCCTGAGTGGAAGTGTTATTTCTTGATTTGAGAATCTTTCTAGCACCCGTACGGATTCGATATTCACTAAACTGACGACCACCATAAAGAAACTTCACCAAACCATCCTCATCGGGTTCTGTCCATTTGAACTGAAAGAGGATAAACTAATATAAACACTGGTCGGTTTCATAAAACTTCACATCAATCTGGAGTAACAAACAACTGACCTGCAATCTCATAGTTCCAATTCTCCAGAATCGCATAATTTGTCCTATCAATGTTTTGTAGAATGGATTCAATGTCTTCGAATGTGTTGATCATATCAATGACTCGCTTAGGGCCAACTCCTTTGATGCTGTCACAGTAATCACATCCAAGGAGGATGCATAGATCTATAAAATAAAAGGATACCTTTTAGGCACACTAAAATGAAGAAAATACAAAATAAATACCTGAGCCAAATGTAAGGGCATCCATGTTTCCGTAGCTGTGGCGTACACCTTCCCGGCTTTGACTAGTGCTCCTGCTTCACATTGTGCGTCTACATATGGAACACCCATCAGTTTCAACAACTCCTTCGCCTCGGCAGCATGCTCTTTGGTGACACGAACCAATAAATAGCTTCGGTGGCTTTCTCCAAGGCCTTTTGAGCTTCCTCGCGACGTTCGGCACGTTTTGCCAACCCCCCTGGCCTTAGATTAGGTGGTTTGCCATCAAACACATAAACTGGTTTAATGCCATTCTCTAGCATTACAAAATTCCTTATTTAGTTGTAATTTTCAGTAGCTGTAATAGATACGACGTCTTTCCCACAAAATTCTTGATTTCACCATCCTTTACAGAAAATGTTTTGACAGCCCACACGTGACTTGTTGTGACAAGGTAAGTCATTGGCCGCGTTCCAAGCACTTTTTTAATTTTAGTTCTTTACAGGGTGTTCAAATTAAAAGATTATAAGTTTTAATGGTTTTTATTTAGAAAATGGAAATATTTTCCGATTTCTATGAAATTTTAATATGTGATAGCAAGCATTTTTCTAAGAATTTTGATATATATATTTAAGGTTTGATTCCTCATCCACTGTTAACCGGCACAAAACGGTTCTCTAATAAACTTAGCCCCAGGCGCCTGCCTGGCAGTTGTTGACATACAATTAGCAGAGCGACGAAGTCGCGTGAGCGTCTAAACCACTTCGGAAAGTGGAATTTAATAAATTAATCGCGCGAAGCGCTCCACTAACCCACTGTTGGATCCAAATTTAATTTGGAATAATTTAATTTTTTTTTTTTTTTGTTTATCACATTACAGTTATTTGATCTTGTTTTTAGCTATTAAGTAATAGTTCAAGGTAGAATTTCGAAGAAAAAGAAATTCTTTTTTTTTATAGTATTAACTTCCTCGCAAAAAATTTTTTTTATACTATTAACTTCCTCTCAAAAAATTGTTTGTTTTATGCTTTTTAGACCATTTTAGATTAATTAAAAAAAAATTTTTTTAAACGAATTTCCTATATTGGAAACCCGCCCCTTTATTTCTGTTGCAATATCTGGCTGTGATTTTGTTTTTATATATCGCTGCAATATTGATTGAATTAAATTTTGTATGCACTTGAGTTTTCTTTTCCGCATGTAGCAACTTGATTCTTGTTACATCCCCTCCAATTTCCTTCTGGAAAGTTTTGACGGACCTGTCATCCTGGTACAAAAAGTCGTTTGGTATAATACATTCTAGGTCACGATTACGATTTCAAAACATGTTACCACGGAAATCGTAATATCCCCCACTTTTGATATTTCTTAGCGAAACAGTATGTACATATTTACATAAAAGCTGCACATGTTACATAAAAATGAAACAACTCGTAAAATTATGCAACATTCTTTTATCGCAGTAATAGTGTCTTTATGCTACTAAAAGTATGCAACATTTTGTTATTGCAAACATTTTTCATACCCATAACTATGTAAACTAAATTCTGTTCCACGTGCAAATAAATTAATATTCTAAGAGAAATCCCATAGGAAAAAATACATTTTTAAAAATCGATATCTCCTAAACTAGGCACAAACGAGAATTTTGGTACTTTATATTTTGTTCTTATATCATCGAGATCTACAAAACTGCGTTTTCAAAACATGTTACCACGGAAATCGTAATATCCCCCACCCACCAGTTTCAACAAATCCTTCGCCTCGGTAGCATGCTCTTTGGTGACACGGATCAATCGTCGATTGAACTTCTCTATGTCAGCCCCATCTCCAGCTTCGGTGGCCTTTTGAACCAGTAAGTTAGAATAAGATAGTTAAGCTAGTTTAAGCTTTTTTTGCCTAGCAATAAGTTTAATGAATTATCAAATAAAAATGTATTTAAAAAAAGTATAAATCTGCAAGTTATAAATACGTAACGAATTAGTGCCAATTTCAAAAAGAAATTTGAATTATTGCCTGTAATAAAGTTTTTCGATTCTCGAATATAGCAATCCGATTTTCGGATCATCATCCTCAACCGAATCGAAATACAGAGTAAAGCCCCGGAATGAATTGGTTCATTTTACTGCTCAAAGAACTATATAGCGGGTTTTAAGAAAAGCATCTCCAACTAGCTCCTTCAGGCAGTGCGAACGTTTTCCAGCTGCTTCCAGTTGCATACACCAAGGTTGATTGAGGTCCGTATGCACTTGGACATGCCACTGAAAATGCTTCCTCTGCATCACTTCACTCTGAGGTAACTTCGAAGACTATCCATGAGAACGAAGAACAGGTTATTTAAAAGATGCCAATTGATAAACTTTAGTCACAAATTAGCATTTGATTGGTTTTTGTACATTTTTACTATTGTTAATGGCGATTTTTTCACAAAAAAAAGAAAAAAAATTATGTGGATTCAAGAGCCATAGTTCACTTGAAATTATGTCAAATTTGTGTACTGAAGAGCCTCCAATAGTTGATAGCAATTCACGTTGACTGCTAGTAATTTTAGTAAATTGTTAATCATTTACAAGAAAAGATCACTTAAAAAAAGAATTAAGAAATATAACACAATCAATTCCAAGCAATTTTTTATTTTTTTTATTTATTAAATTATTGCTAAAGGCAACGTAAATGAAGAACATTTCTAACAAATATGCAACAAACTCTGCTCTTCATCTTCTTTGACGTTGGTCACTAACAATTTCAGAGCGCGAGACTCGCTATTTTGCTCCGCGGGTCTTAAAATTATTATAGCACCTTTAAGCTAACCTCATAAAAAGAAATATACAAGTACTGACTACAGAAATGACGCCAGAGCATAGAAAACTCATAACTTGGTAAAAACTCCTTAGATTTTAGATAGCTGGACCACAAGCAGAAAAGCTGAGCAGATATCGAGCTCTTTAGACAGAAAAAAGTACTTCTTCGAACGTTTGGTGCTTTAAGGAAAGAGGGTTAATGGATATGATACAACCGCGAACTCTTTAAACTGTACCAAGGTGTTGATGTAGCCCAAAAGGCAAAAACCCGGCGATTAAATGACTCGGTCACGAGTCATGCCAAATAATATGTAAGAAATCCAAAACATCTACAAAACATCTGCGAGCCCAAGTCGCTGATGCAACGAATGTATTCTTAAAAATTTAACACAAATACAATTTCTAAACTTATATTCCACGGGACAACTCAGGAATTCAATTCAGCTCACGTTGCTTTCCTTTTACGTGGGAATACACAGGAAAATTAGCTTCGGACTTCTAAAGACAATGCAGGCGATGTCTTACCTTGAGGAAACTGCCAACCTCCCCTGAGTGGAAGTGTTATTTCTTGATTTGAGAATCTTTCTAGCACCCGTACGGATTCGATATTCACTAAACTGACGACCACCATAAAGAAACTTCACCAAACCATCCTCATCGGGTTCTGTCCATTTGAACTGAAAGAGGATAAACTAATATAAACACTGCTTGGTTTCATAAAACTTCACATCAATCTGGAGTAACAAACAACTGACCTGCAATCTCATAGTTCCAATTCTCCAGAATCGCATAATTTGTCCTATCAATGTTTTGTAGAATGGATTCAATGTCTTCGAATGTGTTGATCATATCAATGACTCGCTTAGGGCCAACTCCTTTGATGCTGTCACAGTAATCACATCCAAGGAGGATGTATAGATCTATAAAATAAAAGGATACCTTAAAGGCACACTAAAATGAAGAAAATACAAAATAAATACCTGTGCCAAATGTAAGGGCATCCATGTTTTCCGTAGCTGTGGCGTACACTTTCCCGGCTTTGACTAGTGCTCCTGCTTCACATTGTGCTTCTACATATGGAACACAAATCAGTTTCAGCAACTCCTTCGCCTCGGCAGCATGCTCTTTGGTGACACGAACCAATAAATAGTTTCGCTGGCTTATGTATATTCCACGGGACAACAGCTTTCAGCTCACGTTGGTTTCCTTCTACGTGGGAATACACAGGAAAATTAGCTTCGGACTTCTAAAGACAATGCAGGCGACCGCGAACTCTTTAAACTGTACCAAGGTGTTGATGTAGCCCAAAAGGCAAAGACCCGGCGATTAAATGACTCGGTCACGAGTCATGCCAAATATGTAAGAAATCCAAAACATCTACAAAACATCTGCGAGCCCAAGTCGCTGATGCAACGAATGTATTTTTAAAAATTTAACACAAATACAATTTCTAAACTTATATTCCACGGGACAACAGCTTTCAGCTCACGTTGGTTTCCTTCTACGTGGGAATACACAGGAAAATTAGCTTCGGACTTCTAAAGACAATGCAGGCGATGTCTTACATTGAGGAAACTGCCCAACCTCCCCTGAGTGGAAGTGTTATTTCTTGATTTGAGAATCTTTCTAGCACCCGTACGGATTCGATATTCACTAAACTGACGACCACCATAAAGAAACTTCACCAAACCATCCTCATCGGGTTCTGTCCATTTGAACTGAAAGAGGATAAACTAATATAAACACTGGTCGGTTTCATAAAACTTCACATCAATCTGGAGTAACAAACAACTGACCTGCAATCTCATAGTTCCAATTCTCCAGAATCGCATAATTTGTCCTATCAATGTTTTGTAGAATGGATTCAATGTCTTCGAATGTGTTGATCATATCAATGACTCGCTTAGGGCCAACTCCTTTGATGCTGTCACAGTAATCACATCCAAGGAGGATGCATAGATCTATAAAATAAAAGGATACCTTTTAGGCACACTAAAATGAAGAAAATACAAAATAAATACCTGAGCCAAATGTAAGGGCATCCATGTTTTCCGTAGCTGTGGCGTACACCTTCCCGGCTTTGACTAGTGCTCCTGCTTCACATTGTGCGTCTACATATGGAACACCCATCAGTTTCAACAACTCCTTCGCCTCGGCAGCATGCTCTTTGGTGACACGAACCAATAAATAGCTTCGGTGGCTTTCTCCAAGGCCTTTTGAGCTTCCTCGCGACGTTCGGCACGTTTTGCCAACCCACCTGGCCTTAGATTAGGTGGTTTGCCATCAAACACATAAACTGGTTTAATGCCATTCTCTAGCATTACAAAATTCCTTATTTAGTTGTAATTTTCAGTAGCTGTAATAGATACGACGTCTTTCCCACAAAATTCTTGATTTCACCATCCTTTACAGAAAATGTTTTGACAGCCCACACGTGACTTGTTGTGACAAGGTAAGTCATTGGCCGCGTTCCAAGCACTTTTTTAATTTTAGTTCTTTACAGGGTGTTCAAATTAAAAGATTATAAGTTTTAATGGTTTTTATTTAGAAAATGGAAATATTTTCCGATTTCTATGAAATTTTAATATGTGATAGCAAGCATTTTTCTAAGAATTTTGATATATATATTTAAGGTTTGATTCCTCATCCACTGTTAACCGGCACAAAACGGTTCTCTAATAAACTTAGCCCCAGGCGCCTGCCTGGCAGTTGTTGACATACAATTAGCAGAGCGACGAAGTCGCGTGAGCGTCTAAACCACTTCGGAAAGTGGAATTTAATAAATTAATCGCGCGAAGCGCTCCACTAACCCACTGTTGGATCCAAATTTAATTTGGAATAATTTAATTTTTTTTTTTTTTTGTTTATCACATTACAGTTATTTGATCTTGTTTTTAGCTATTAAGTAATAGTTCAAGGTAGAATTTCGAAGAAAAAGAAATTCTTTTTTTTTATAGTATTAACTTCCTCGGAAAAATTTTTTTTTATACTATTAACTTCCTCTCAAAAAATTGTTTGTTTTATGCTTTTTAGACCATTTTAGATTAATTAAAAAAAAATTTTTTTAACGAATTTCCTATATTGGAAACCCGCCCCTTTATTTCTGTTGCAATATCTGGCTGTGATTTTGTTTTTATATATCGCTGCAATATTGATTGAATTAAATTTTGTATGCACTTGAGTTTTCTTTTCCGCATGTAGCAACTTAATTCTTGTTACATCCCCTCCAATTTCCTTCTGGAAAGTTTTGACGGACCTGTCATCCTGGTACAAAAAGTCGTTTGGTATAATACATTCTAGGTCACGATTACGATTTCAAAACATGTTACCACGGAAATCGTAATATCCCCCACTTTTGATATTTCTTAGCGAAACAGTATGTACATATTTACATAAAAGCTGCACATGTTACATAAAAATGAAACAACTCGTAAAATTATGCAACATTCTTTTATCGCAGAAATAGTGTCTTTATGCTACTAAAAGTATGCAACATTTTGTTATTGCAAACATTTTTCATACCCATAACTATGTAAACTAAATTCTGTTCCACGTGCAAATAAATTAATATTCTAAGAGAAATCCCATAGGAAAAAATACATTTTTAAAAATCGATATCTCCTAAACTAGGCACAAACGAGAATTTTGGTACTTTATATTTTGTTCTTACATCATCGAGATCTACAAAACTGCGTTTTCAAAACATGTTACCACGGAAATCGTAATATCCCCCACCCACCAGTTTCAACAAATCCTTCGCCTCGGTAGCATACTCTTTGGTGACACGGATCAATCGTCGATTGAACTTCTCTATGTCAGCCCCATCTCCAGCTTCGGTGGCCTTTTGAACCAGTAAGTTAGAATAAGATAGTTAAGCTAGTTTTAAGCTATTTTTGCCTAGCAATAAGTTTAATGAATTATCAAATAAAAATGTATTTAAAAAAAAGTATAAATCTGCAAGTTATAAACACGTAACGGATTAGTGCCAATTTTCAAAAAGAAATTTGAATTATTGCCTGTAATAAAGTTTTTCGATTCTCGAATATAGCAATCCGATTTTCGGATCATCATCCTCAACCGAATCGAAATACAGAGTAAAGCCCCGGAATGAATTGGTTCATTTTACTGCTCAAAGAACTATATAGCGGGTTTTAAGAAAAGCATCTCCAACTAGCTCCTTCAGGCAGTGCGAACGTTTTCCAGCTGCTTCCAGTTGCATACACCAAGGTTGATTGAGGTCCGTATGCACTTGGACATGCCACTGAAAATGCTTCCTCTGCATCACTTCACTCTGAGGTAACTTCGAAGACTATCCATGAGAACGAAGAACAGGTTATTTAAAAGATGCCAATTGATAAACTTTAGTCACAAATTAGCATTTGATTGATTTTTGTACATTTTTACTATTGTTAATGGCGATTTTTTCACAAAAAAAAGAAAAAAAATTATGTGGATTCAAGAGCCATAGTTCACTTGAAATTATGTCAAATTTGTGTACTGAAGAGCCTCCAATAGTTGATAGCAATTCACGTTGACTGCTAGTAATTTTAGTAAATTGTTAATCATTTACAAGAAAAGATCACTTAAAAAAAGAATTAAGAAATATAACACAATCAATTCCAAGCAATTTTTTATTTTTTTTATTTATTAAATTATTGCTAAAGGCAACGTAAATGAAGAACATTTCTAACAAATATGCAACAAACTCTGCTCTTCATCTTCTTTGACGTTGGTCACTAACAATTTCAGAGCGCGAGACTCGCTATTTTGCTCCGCGGGTCTTAAAATTATTATAGCACCTTTAAGCTAACCTCATAAAAAGAAATATACAAGTATTGACTACAGAAATGACGCCAGACCATAGAAAACTCATAACTTGGTAAAAACTCCTTAGATTTTAGATAGCTGGACCACAAGCAGAAAAGCTGAGCAGATATCGAGCTCTTTAGACAGAAAAAAGTACTTCTTCGAACGTTTGGTGCTTTAAGGAAAGAGGGTTAATGGATATGATACAACTGCGAACTCTTTAAACTGTACCAAGGTGTTGATGTAGCCCAAAAGGCAAGGACCCGGCGATTAAATGACTCGGTCACGAGTCATGCCAAATAATATGTAAGAAATCCAAAACATCTACAAAACATCTGCGAGCCCAAGTCGCTGATGCAACGAATGTATTCTTAAAAATTTAACACAAATACAATTTCTAAACTTATATTCCACGGGACAACTCAGGAATCATCGGGTTCTGTCCATTTGAACTGAAAGAGGATAAACTAATATAAACACTGGTTGGTTTCATAAAACTTCACATCAATCTGGAGTAACAAACAACTGACCTGCAATCTCATAGTTCCAATTCTCCAGAATCGCATAATTTGTCCTATCAATGTTTTGTAGAATGGATTCAATGTCTTCGAATGTGTTGATCATATCAATGACTCGCTTAGGGCCAACTCCTTTGATGCTGTCACAGTAATCACATCCAAGGAGGATGTATAGATCTATAAAATAAAAGGATACCTTAAAGGCACACTAAAATGAAGAAAATACAAAATAAATACCTGTGCCAAATGTAAGGGCGTACACTTTCCCGGCTTTGACTAGTGCTCCTGCTTCACATTGTGCTTCTACATATGGAACACAAATCAGTTTCAGCAACTCCTTCGCCTCGGCAGCATGCTCTTTGGTGACACGAACCAATAAATAGTTTCGCTGGCTTATGTATATTCCACGGGACAACAGCTTTCAGCTCACGTTGGTTTCCTTCTACGTGGGAATACACAGGAAAATTAGCTTCGGACTTCTAAAGACAATGCAGGCGACCGCGAACTCTTTAAACTGTACCAAGGTGTTGATGTAGCCCAAAAGGCAAAGACCCGGCGATTAAATGACTCGGTCACGAGTCATGCCAAATAATATGTAAGTAATCCAAAACATCTACAAAACATCTGCGAGCCCAAGTCGCTGATGCAACGAATGTATTTTTAAAAATTTAACACAAATACAATTTCTAAACTTATATTCCACGGGACAACAGCTTTCAGCTCACGTTGGTTTCCTTCTACGTGGGAATACACAGGAAAATTAGCTTCGGACTTCTAAAGACAATGCAGGCGATGTCTTACCTTGAGGAAACTGCCCAACCTCCCCTGAGTGGAAGTGTTATTTCTTGATTTGAGAATCTTTCTAGCACCCGTACGGATTCGATATTCACTAAACTGACGACCACCATAAAGAAACTTCACCAAACCATCCTCATCGGGTTCTGTCCATTTGAACTGAAAGAGGATAAACTAATATAAACACTGGTTGGTTTCATAAAACTTCACATCAATCTGGAGTAACAAACAACTGACCTGCAATCTCATAGTTCCAATTCTCCAGAATCGCATAATTTGTCCTATCAATGTTTTGTAGAATGGATTCAATGTCTTCGAATGTGTTGATCATATCAATGACTCGCTTAAGGCCAACTCCTTTGATGCTGTCACAGTAATCACATCCAAGGAGGATGTATAGATCTATAAAATAAAAGGATACCTTAAAGGCACACTAAAATGAAGAAAATACAAAATAAATACCTGAGCCAAATGTAAGGGCATCCATGTTTTCCGTAGCTGTGGCGTACACTTTCCCGGCTTTGACTAGTGCTCCTGCTTCACATTGTGCTTCTACATATGGAACACAAATCAGTTTCAGCAACTCCTTCGCCTCGGCAGCATGCTCTTTGGTGACACGAACCAATAAATAGTTTCGCTGGCTTATGTATATTCCACGGGACAACAGCTTTCAGCTCACGTTGGTTTCCTTCTACGTGGGAATACACAGGAAAATTAGCTTCGGACTTCTAAAGACAATGCAGGCGACCGCGACCTCTTTAAACTGTACCAAGGTGTTGATGTAGCCCAAAAGGCAAAGACCCGGCGATTAAATGACTCGGTCACGAGTCATGCCAAATAATATGTAAGAAATCCAAAACATCTACAAAACATCTGCGAGCCCAAGTCGCTGATGCAACGAATGTATTTTTAAAAATTTAACACAAATACAATTTCTAAACTTATATTCCACGGGACAACAGCTTTCAGCTCACGTTGGTTTCCTTCTACGTGGGAATACACAGGAAAATTAGCTTCGGACTTCTAAAGACAATGCAGTCGATGTCTTACCTTGAGGAAACTGCCCAACCTCCCCTGAGTGGAAGTGTTATTTCTTGATTTGAGAATCTTTCTAGCACCCGTACGAATTCGATATTCACTAAACTGACGACCACCATAAAGAAACTTCACCAAACCATCCTCATCGGGTTCTGTCCATTTGAACTGAAAGAGGATAAACTAATATAAACACTGGTCGGTTTCATAAAACTTCACATCAATCTGGAGTAACAAACAACTGACCTGCAATCTCATAGTTCCAATTCTCCAGAATCGCATAATTTGTCCTATCAATGTTTTGTAGAATGGATTCAATGTCTTCGAATGTGTTGATCATATCAATGACTCGCTTAGGGCCAACTCCTTTGATGCTGTCACAGTAATCACATCCAAGGAGGATGCATAGATCTATAAAATAAAAGGATACCTTATAGGCACACTAAAATGAAGAAAATACAAAATAAATACCTGAGCCAAATGTAAGGGCATCCATGTTTTCCGTAGCTGTGGCGTACACCTTCCCGGCTTTGACTAGTGCTCCTGCTTCACATTGTGCGTCTACATATGGAACACCCATCAGTTTCAACAACTCCTTCGCCTCGGCAGCATGCTCTTTGGTGACACGAACCAATAAATAGCTTCGGTGGCTTTCTCCAAGGCCTTTTGAGCTTCCTCGCGACGTTCGGCACGTTTTGCCAACCCCCCTGGCCTTAGATTAGGTGGTTTGCCATCAAACACATAAACTGGTTTAATGCCATTCTCTAGCATTACAAAATTCCTTATTTAGTTGTAATTTTCAGTAGCTGTAATAGATACGATGTCTTTCCCACAAAATTCTTGATTTCACCATCCTTTACAGAAAATGTTTTGACAGCCCACACGTGACTTGTTGTGACAAGGTAAGTCATTGGCCGCGTTCCAAGCACTTTTTTAATTTTAGTTCTTTACAGGGTGTTCAAATTAAAAGATTATAAGTTTTAATGGTTTTTATTTAGAAAATGGAAATATTTTCCGATTTCTATGAAATTTTAATATGTGATAGCAAGCATTTTTCTAAGAATTTTGATATATATATTTAAGGTTTGATTCCTCATCCACTGTTAACCGGCACAAAACGGTTCTCTAATAAACTTAGCCCCAGGCGCCTGCCTGGCAGTTGTTGACATACAATTAGCAGAGCGACGAAGTCGCGTGAGCGTCTAAACCACTTCGGAAAGTGGAATTTAATAAATTAATCGCGCGAAGCGCTCCACTAACACACTGTTGGATACAAATTTAATTTGGAATAATTTAATTTTTTTTTTTTTTTGTTTATCACATTACAGTTATTTGATCTTGTTTTTAGCTATTAAGTAATAGTTCAAGGTAGAATTTCGAACAAAAAGAAATTCTTTTTTTTTATAGTATTAACTTCCTCGCAAAAAATTTTTTTTTATACTATTAACTTCCTCTCAAAAATTTTTTTGTTTTATGCTTTTTAGACCATTTTAGATTAATTAAAAAAAAATTTTTTTTAACGAATTTCCTATATTGGAAACCCGCCCCTTTATTTCTGTTGCAATATCTGGCTGTGATTTTGTTTTTATATATCGCTGCAATATTGATTGAATTAAATTTTGTATGCACTTGAGTTTTCTTTTCCGCATGTAGCAACTTGATTCTTGTTACATCCCCTCCAATTTCCTTCTGGAAAGTTTTGACGGACCTGTCATCCTGGTACAAAAAGTCGTTTGGTATAATACATTCTAGGTCACGATTACGATTTCAAAACATGTTACCACGGAAATCGTAATATCCCCCACTTTTGATATTTCTTAGCGAAACAGTATGTACATATTTACATAAAAGCTGCACATGTTACATAAAAATGAAACAACTCGTAAAATTATGCAACATTCTTTTATCGCAGTAATAGTGTCTTTATGCTACTAAAAGTATGCAACATTTTGTTATTGCAAACATTTTTCATACCCATAACTATGTAAACTAAATTCTGTTCCACGTGCAAATAAATTAATATTCTAAGAGAAATCCCATAGGAAAAAATACATTTTTAAAAATCGATATCTCCTAAACTAGGCACAAACGAGAATTTTGGTACTTTATATTTTGTTCTTATATCATCGAGATCTACAAAACTGCGTTTTCAAAACATGTTACCACGGAAATCGTAATATCCCCCACCCACCAGTTTCAACAAATCCTTCGCCTCGGTAGCATGCTCTTTGGTGACACGGATCAATCGTCGATTGAACTTCTCTATGTCAGCCCCATCTCCAGCTTCGGTGGCCTTTTGAACCAGTAAGTTAGAATAAGATAGTTAAGCTAGTTTTAAGCTTTTTTTGCCTAGCAATAAGTTTAATGAATTATCAAATAAAAATGTATTTAAAAAAAAGTATAAATCTGCAAGTTATAAATACGTAACGAATTAGTGCCAATTTTCAAAAAGAAATTTGAATTATTGCCTGTAATAAAGTTTTTCGATTCTCGAATATAGCAATCCGATTTTCGGATCATCATCCTCAACCGAATCGAAATACAGAGTAAAGCCCCGGAATGAATTGGTTCATTTTACTGCTCAAAGAACTATATAGCGGGTTTTAAGAAAAGCATCTCCAACTAGCTCCTTCAGGCAGTGCGAACGTTTTCCAGCTGCTTCCAGTTGCATACACCAAGGTTGATTGAGGTCCGTATGCACTTGGACATGCCACTGAAAATGCTTCCTCTGCATCACTTCACTCTGAGGTAACTTCGAAGACTATCCATGAGAACGAAGAACAGGTTATTTAAAAGATGCCAATTGATAAACTTTAGTCACAAATTAGCATTTGATTGGTTTTTGTACATTTTTACTATTGTTAATGGCGATTTTTTCACAAAAAAAAGAAAAAAAAATTATGTGGATTCAAGAGCCATAGTTCACTTGAAATTATGTCAAATTTGTGTACTGAAGAGCCTCCAATAGTTGATAGCAATTCACGTTGACTGCTAGTAATTTTAGTAAATTGTTAATCATTTACAAGAAAAGATCACTTAAAAAAAGAATTAAGAAATATAACACAATCAATTCCAAGCAATTTTTTATTTTTTTTATTTATTAAATTATTGCTAAAGGCAACGTAAATGAAGAACATTTCTAACAAATATGCAACAAACTCTGCTCTTCATCTTCTTTGACGTTGGTCACTAACAATTTCAGAGCGCGAGACTCGCTATTTTGCTCCGCGGGTCTTAAAATTATTATAGCACCTTTAAGCTAACCTCATAAAAAGAAATATACAAGTACTGACTACAGAAATGACGCCAGAGCATAGAAAACTCATAACTTGGTAAAAACTCCTTAGATTTTAGATAGCTGGACCACAAGCAGAAAAGCTGAGCAGATATCGAGCTCTTTAGACAGAAAAAAGTACTTCTTCGAACGTTTGGTGCTTTAAGGAAAGAGGGTTAATGGATATGATACAACCGCGAACTCTTTAAACTGTACCAAGGTGTTGATGTAGCCCAAAAGGCAAAAACCCGGCGATTAAATGACTCGGTCACGAGTCATGCCAAATAATATGTAAGAAATCCAAAACATCTACAAAACATCTGCGAGCCCAAGTCGCTGATGCAACGAATGTATTCTTAAAAATTTAACACAAATACAATTTCTAAACTTATATTCCACGGGACAACTCAGGAATTCAATTCAGCTCACGTTGCTTTCCTTTTACGTGGGAATACACAGGAAAATTAGCTTCGGACTTCTAAAGACAATGCAGGCGATGTCTTACCTTGAGGAAACTGCCAACCTCCCCTGAGTGGAAGTGTTATTTCTTGATTTGAGAATCTTTCTAGCACCCGTACGGATTCGATATTCACTAAACTGACGACCACCATAAAGAAACCTCACCAAACCATCCTCATCGGGTTCTGTCCATTTGAACTGAAAGAGGATAAACTAATATAAACACTGCTTGGTTTCATAAAACTTCACATCAATCTGGAGTAACAAACAACTGACCTGCAATCTCATAGTTCCAATTCTCCAGAATCGCATAATTTGTCCTATCAATGTTTTGTAGAATGGATTCAATGTCTTCGAATGTGTTGATCATATCAATGACTCGCTTAGGGCCAACTCCTTTGATGCTGTCACAGTAATCACATCAAAGGAGGATGTATAGATCTATAAAATAAAAGGATACCTTAAAGGCACACTAAAATGAAGAAAATACAAAATAAATACCTGTGCCAAATGTAAGGGCATCCATGTTTTCCGTAGCTGTGGCGTACACTTTCCCGGCTTTGACTAGTGCTCCTGCTTCACATTGTGCTTCTACATATGGAACACAAATCAGTTTCAGCAACTCCTTCGCCTCGGCAGCATGCTCTTTGGTGACACGAACCAATAAATAGTTTCGCTGGCTTATGTATATTCCACGGGACAACAGCTTTCAGCTCACGTTGGTTTCCTTCTACGTGGGAATACACAGGAAAATTAGCTTCGGACTTCTAAAGACAATGCAGGCGACCGCGAACTCTTTAAACTGTACCAAAGTGTTGATGTAGCCCAAAAGGCAAAGACCCGGCGATTAAATGACTCGGTCACGAGTCATGCCAAATAATATGTAAGAAATCCAAAACATCTACAAAACATCTGTGAGCCCAAGTCGCTGATGCAACGAATGTATTTTTAAAAATTTAACACAAATACAATTTCTAAACTTATATTCCACGGGACAACAGCTTTCAGTTCACGTTGGTTTCCTTCTACGTGGGAATACACAGGAAAATTAGCTTCGGACTTCTAAAGACAATGCAGGCGATGTCTTACCTTGAGGAAACTGCCCAACCTCCCCTGAGTGGAAGTGTTATTTCTTGATTTGAGAATCTTTCTAGCACCCGTACGGATTCGATATTCACTAAACTGACGACCACCATAAAGAAACTTCACCAAACCATCCTCATCGGGTTCTGTCCATTTGAACTGAAAGAGGATAAACTAATATAAACACTGGTCGGTTTCATAAAACTTCACATCAATCTGGAGTAACAAACAACTGACCTGCAATCTCATAGTTCCAATTCTCCAGAATCGCATAATTTGTCCTATCAATGTTTTGTAGAATGGATTCAATGTCTTCGAATGTGTTGATCATATCAATGACTCGCTTAGGGCCAACTCCTTTGATGCTGTCACAGTAATCACATCCAAGGAGGATGCATAGATCTATAAAATAAAAGGATACCTTAAAGGCACACTAAAATGAAGAAAATACAAAATAAATACCTGAGCCAAATGTAAGGGCATCCATGTTTTCCGTAGCTGTGGCGTACACTTTCCCGGCTTTGACTAGTGCTCCTGCTTCACATTGTGCTTCTACATATGGAACACAAATCAGTTTCAGCAACTCCTTCGCCTCGGCAGCATGCTCTTTGGTGACACGAACCAATAAATAGTTTCGCTGGCTTATGTATATTCCACGGGACAACAGCTTTCAGCTCACGTTGGTTTCCTTCTACGTGGGAATACACAGGAAAATTAGCTTCGGACTTCTAAAGACAATGCAGGCGACCGCGAACTCTTTAAACTGAACCAAGGTGTTGATGTAGCCCAAAAGGCAAAGACCCGGCGATTAAATGACTCGGCCACGAGTCATGCCAAATAATATGTAAGAAATCCAAAACATATACAAAACATCTGCGAGCCCAAGTCGCTGATGCAACGAATGTATTTTTAAAAATTTAACACAAATACAATTTCTAAACTTATATTCCACGGGACAACAGCTTTCAGCTCACGTTGGTTTCCTTCTACGTGGGAATACACAGGAAAATTAGCTTCGGACTTCTAAAGACAATGCAGGCGATGTCTTACCTTGAGGAAACTGCCCAACCTCCCCTGAGTGGAAGTGTTATTTCTTGATTTGAGAATCTTTCTAGCACCCGTACGAATTCGATATTCACTAAACTGACGACCACCATAAAGAAACTTCACCAAACCATCCTCATCGGGTTCTGTCCATTTGAACTGAAAGAGGATAAACTAATATAAACACTGGTCGGTTTCATAAAACTTCACATCAATCTGGAGTAACAAACAACTGACCTGCAATCTCATAGTTCCAATTCTCCAGAATCGCATAATTTGTCCTATCAATGTTTTGTAGAATGGATTCAATGTCTTCGAATGTGTTGATCATATCAATGACTCGCTTAGGGCCAACTCCTTTGATGCTGTCACAGTAATCACATCCAAGGAGGATGCATAGATCTATAAAATAAAAGGATACCTTATAGGCACACTAAAATGAAGAAAATACAAAATAAATACCTGAGCCAAATGTAAGGGCATCCATCTTTTCCGTAGCTGTGGCGTACACCTTCCCGGCTTTGACTAGTGCTCTGCTTCACATTGTGCGTCTACATATGGAACACCCACCAGTTTCAACAACTCCTTCGCCTCGGCAGCATGCTCTTTGGTGATACGAACCAATAAATAGCTTCGGTGGCTTTCTCCAAGGCCTTTTGAGCTTCCTCGCGACGTTCGGCACGTTTTGCCAACCCCCCTGGCCTTAGATTAGGTGGTTTGCCATCAAACACATAAACTGGTTTAATGCCATTCTCTAGCATTACAAAATTCCTTATTTAGTTGTAATTTTCAATAGCTGTAATAGATACGATGTCTTTCCCACAAAATTCTTGATTTCACCATCCTTTACAGCAAATGTTTTGACAGCCCACACGTGACTTGTTGTGACAAGGTAAGTCATTGGCCGCGTTCCAAGCACTTTTTTAATTTTAGTTCTTTACAGGGTGTTCAAATTAAAAGATTATAAGTTTTAATGGTTTTTATTTAGAAAATGGAAATATTTTCCGATTTCTATGAAATTTTAATATGTGATAGCAAGCATTTTTCTAAGAATTTTGATATATATATTTAAGGTTTGATTCCTCATCCACTGTTAACCGGCACAAAACGGTTCTCTAATAAACTTAGCCCCAGGCGCCTGCCTGGCAGTTGTTGACATACAATTAGCAGAGCGACGAAGTCGCGTGAGCGTCTAAACCACTTCGGAAAGTGGAATTTAATAAATTAATCGCGCGAAGCGCTCCACTAACCCACTGTTGGATCCAAATTTAATTTGGAATAATTTAATTTTTTTTTTTTTTTGTTTATCACATTACAGTTATTTGATCTTGTTTTTAGCTATTAAGTAATAGTTCAAGGTAGAATTTCGAAGAAAAAGAAATTCTTTTTTTTTATAGTATTAACTTCCTCGGAAAAATTTTTTTTTATACTATTAACTTCCTCTCAAAAAATTGTTTGTTTTATGCTTTTTAGACCATTTTAGATTAATTAAAAAAAAAATTTTTTAACGAATTTCCTATATTGGAAACCCGCCCCTTTATTTCTGTAGCAATATCTGGCTGTGATTTTGTTTTTATATATCGCTGCAATATTGATTGAATTAAATTTTGTATGCACTTGAGTTTTCTTTTCCGCATGTAGCAACTTAATTCTTGTTACATCCCCTCCAATTTCCTTCTGGAAAGTTTTGACGGACCTGTCATCCTGGTACAAAAAGTCGTTTGGTATAATACATTCTAGGTCACGATTACGATTTCAAAACATGTTACCACGGAAATCGTAAAATCCCCCACTTTTGATATTTCTTAGCGAAACAGTATGTACATATTTACATAAAAGCTGCACATGTTACATAAAAATGAAACAACTCGTAAAATTATGCAACATTCTTTTATCGCAGAAATAGTGTCTTTATGCTACTAAAAGTATGCAACATTTTGTTATTGCAAACATTTTTCATACCCATAACTATGTAAACTAAATTCTGTTCCACGTGCAAATAAATTAATATTCTAAGAGAAATCCCATAGGAAAAAATACATTTTTAAAAATCGATATCTCCTAAACTAGGCACAAACGAGAATTTTGGTACTTTATATTTTGTTCTTACATCATCGAGATCTACAAAACTGCGTTTTCAAAACATGTTACCACGGAAATCGTAATATCCCCCACCCACCAGTTTCAACAAATCCTTCGCCACGGTAGCATACTCTTTGGTGACACGGATCAATCGTCGATTGAACTTCTCTATGTCAGCCCCATCTCCAGCTTCGGTGGCCTTTTGAACCAGTAAGTTAGAATAAGATAGTTAAGCTAGTTTTAAGCTATTTTTGCCTAGCAATAAGTTTAATGAATTATCAAATAAAAATGTATTTAAAAAAAAGTATAAATCTGCAAGTTATAAACACGTAACGGATTAGTGCCAATTTTCAAAAAGAAATTTGAATTATTGCCTGTAATAAAGTTTTTCGATTCTCGAATATAGCAATCCGATTTTCGGATCATCATCCTCAACCGAATCGAAATACAGAGTAAAGCCCCGGAATGAATTGGTTCATTTTACTGCTCAAAGAACTATATAGCGGGTTTTAAGAAAAGCATCTCCAACTAGCTCCTTCAGGCAGTGCGAACGTTTTCCAGCTGCTTCCAGTTGCATACACCAAGGTTGATTGAGGTCCGTATGAACTTGGACATGCCACTGAAAATGCTTCCTCTGCATCACTTCACTCTGAGGTAACTTCGAAGACTATCCATGAGAACGAAGAACAGGTTATTTAAAAGATGCCAATTGATAAACTATAGTCACAAATTAGCATTTGATTGGTTTTTGTACATTTTTACTATTGTTAATGGCGATTTTTTCACAAAAAAAAGAAAAAAAATTATGTGGATTCAAGAGCCATAGTTCACTTGAAATTATGTCAAATTTGTGTACTGAAGAGCCTCCAATAGTTGATAGCAATTCACGTTGACTGCTAGTAATTTTAGTAAATTGTTAATCATTTACAAGAAAAGATCACTTAAAAAAAGAATTAAGAAATATAACACAATCAATTCCAAGCAATTTTTTATGTTTTTTATTTATTAAATTATTGCTAAAGGCAACGTAAATGAAGAACATTTCTAACAAATATGCAACAAACTCTGCTCTTCATCTTCTTTGACGTTGGTCACTAACAATTTCAGAGCGCGAGACTCGCTATTTTGCTCCGCGGGTCTTAAAATTATTATAGCACCTTTAAGCTAACCTCATAAAAAGAAATATACAAGTATTGACTACAGAAATGACGCCAGACCATAGAAAACTCATAACTTGGTAAAAACTCCTTAGATTTTAGATAGCTGGACCACAAGCAGAAAAGCTGAGCAGATATCGAGCTCTTTAGACAGAAAAAAGTACTTCTTCGAACGTTTGGTGCTTTAAGGAAAGAGGGTTAATGGATATGATACAACTGCGAACTCTTTAAACTGTACCAAGGTGTTGATGTAGCCCAAAAGGCAAGGACCCGGCGATTAAATGACTCGGTCACGAGTCATGCCAAATAATATGTAAGAAATCCAAAACATCTACAAAACATCTGCGAGCCCAAGTCGCTGATGCAACGAATGTATTCTTAAAAATTTAACACAAATACAATTTCTAAACTTATATTCCACGGGACAACTCAGGAATCATCGGGTTCTGTCCATTTGAACTGAAAGAGGATAAACTAATATAAACACTGGTTGGTTTCATAAAACTTCACATCAATCTGGAGTAACAAACAACTGACCTGCAATCTCATAGTTCCAATTCTCCAGAATCGCATAATTTGTCCTATCAATGTTTTGTAGAATGGATTCAATGTCTTCGAATGTGTTGATCATATCAATGACTCGCTTAGGGCCAACTCCTTTGATGCTGTCACAGTAATCACATCCAAGGAGGATGTATAGATCTATAAAATAAAAGGATACCTTAAAGGCACACTAAAATGAAGAAAATACAAAATAAATACCTGTGCCAAATGTAAGGGCGTACACTTTCCCGGCTTTGACTAGTGCTCCTGCTTCACATTGTGCTTCTACATATGGAACACAAATCAGTTTCAGCAACTCCTTCGCCTCGGCAGCATGCTCTTTGGTGACACGAACCAATAAATAGTTTCGCTGGCTTATGTATATTCCACGGGACAACAGCTTTCAGCTCACGTTGGTTTCCTTCTACGTGGGAATACACAGGAAAATTAGCTTCGGACTTCTAAAGACAATGCAGGCGATGTCTTACCTTGAGGAAACTGCCCAACCTCCCCTGAGTGGAAGTGTTATTTCTTGATTTGAGAATCTTTCTAGCACCCGTACGGATTCGATATTCACTAAACTGACGACCACCATAAAGAAACTTCACCAAACCATCCTCATCGGGTTCTGTCCATTTGAACTGAAAGAGGATAAACTAATATAAACACTGGTTGGTTTCATAAAACTTCACATCAATCTGGAGTAACAAACAACTGACCTGCAATCTCATAGTTCCAATTCTCCAGAATCGCATAATTTGTCCTATCAATGTTTTGTAGAATGGATTCAATGTCTTCGAATGTGTTGATCATATCAATGACTCGCTTAAGGCCAACTCCTTTGATGCTGTCACAGTAATCACATCCAAGGAGGATGCATAGATCTATAAAATAAAAGGATACCTTAAAGGCACACTAAAATGAAGAAAATACAAAATAAATACCTGAGCCAAATGTAAGGGCATCCATGTTTTCCGTAGCTGTGGCGTACACTTTCCCGGCTTTGACTAGTGCTCCTGCTTCACATTGTGCTTCTACATATGGAACACAAATCAGTTTCAGCAACTCCTTCGCCTCGGCAGCATGCTCTTTGGTGACACGAACCAATAAATAGTTTCGCTGGCTTATGTATATTCCACGGGACAACAGCTTTCAGCTCACGTTGGTTTCCTTCTACGTGGGAATACACAGGAAAATTAGCTTCGGACTTCTAAAGACAATGCAGGCGACCGCGAACTCTTTAAACTGTACCAAGGTGTTGATGTAGCCCAAAAGGCAAAGACCCGGCGATTAAATGACTCGGTCACGAGTCATGCCAAATAATATGTAAGAAATCCAAAACATCTACAAAACATCTGCGAGCCCAAGTCGCTGATGCAACGAATGTATTTTTAAAAATTTAACACAAATACAATTTCTAAACTTATATTCCACGGGACAACAGCTTTCAGCTCACGTTGGTTTCCTTCTACGTGGGAATACACAGGAAAATTAGCTTCGGACTTCTAAAGACAATGCAGGCGATGTCTTACCTTGAGGAAACTGCCCAACCTCCCCTGAGTGGAAGTGTTATTTCTTGATTTGAGAATCTTTCTAGCACCCGTACGAATTCGATATTCACTAAACTGACGACCACCATAAAGAAACTTCACCAAACCATCCTCATCGGGTTCTGTCCATTTGAACTGAAAGAGGATAAACTAATATAAACACTGGTCGGTTTCATAAAACTTCACATCAATCTGGAGTAACAAACAACTGACCTGCAATCTCATAGTTCCAATTCTCCAGAATCGCATAATTTGTCCTATCAATGTTTTGTAGAATGGATTCAATGTCTTCGAATGTGTTGATCATATCAATGACTCGCTTAGGGCCAACTCCTTTGATGCTGTCACAGTAATCACATCCAAGGAGGATGCATAGATCTATAAAATAAAAGGATACCTTATAGGCACACTAAAATGAAGAAAATACAAAATAAATACCTGAGCCAAATGTAAGGGCATCCATGTTTTCCGTAGCTGTGGCGTACACCTTCCCGGCTTTGACTAGTGCTCCTGCTTCACATTGTGCGTCTACATATGGAACACCCATCAGTTTCAACAACTCCTTCGCCTCGGCAGCATGCTCTTTGGTGACACGAACCAATAAATAGCTTCGGTGGCTTTCTCCAAGGCCTTTTGAGCTTCCTCGCGACGTTCGGCACGTTTTGCCAACCCCCCTGGCCTTAGATTAGGTGGTTTGCCATCAAACACATAAACTGGTTTAATGCCATTCTCTAGCATTACAAAATTCCTTATTTAGTTGTAATTTTCAGTAGCTGTAATAGATACGATGTCTTTCCCACAAAATTCTTGATTTCACCATCCTTTACAGCAAATGTTTTGACAGCCCACACGTGACTTGTTGTGACAAGGTAAGTCATTGGCCGCGTTCCAAGCACTTTTTTAATTTTAGTTCTTTACAGGGTGTTCAAATTAAAAGATTATAAGTTTTAATGGTTTTTATTTAGAAAATGGAAATATTTTCCGATTTCTATGAAATTTTAATATGTGATAGCAAGCATTTTTCTAAGAATTTTGATATATATATTTAAGGTTTGATTCCTCATCCACTGTTAACCGGCACAAAACGGTTCTCTAATAAACTTAGCCCCAGGCGCCTGCCTGGCAGTTGTTGACATACAATTAGCAGAGCGACGAAGTCGCGTGAGCGTCTAAACCACTTCGGAAAGTGGAATTTAATAAATTAATCGCGCGAAGCGCTCCACTAACACACTGTTGGATACAAATTTAATTTGGAATAATTTAATTTTTTTTTTTTTTGTTTATCACATTACAGTTATTTGATCTTGTTTTTAGCTATTAAGTAATAGTTCAAGGTAGAATTTCGAACAAAAAGAAATTATTTTTTTTTATAGTATTAACTTCCTCGCAAAAAATTTTTTTTTATACTATTAACTTCCTCTCAAAAAATTTTTTGTTTTATGCTTTTTAGACCATTTTAGATTAATTAAAAAAAAATTTTTTTTAACGAATTTCCTATATTGGAAACCCGCCCCTTTATTTCTGTTGCAATATCTGGCTGTGATTTTGTTTTTATATATCGCTGCAATATTGATTGAATTAAATTTTGTATGCACTTGAGTTTTCTTTTCCGCATGTAGCAACTTGATTCTTGTTACATCCCCTCCAATTTCCTTCTGGAAAGTTTTGACGGACCTGTCATCCTGGTACAAAAAGTCGTTTGGTATAATACATTCTAGGTCACGATTACGATTTCAAAACATGTTACCACGGAAATCGTAATATCCCCCACTTTTGATATTTCTTAGCGAAACAGTATGTACATATTTACATAAAAGCTGCACATGTTACATAAAAATGAAACAACTCGTAAAATTATGCAACATTCTTTTATCGCAGTAATAGTGTCTTTATGCTACTAAAAGTATGCAACATTTTGTTATTGCAAACATTTTTCATACCCATAACTATGTAAACTAAATTCTGTTCCACGTGCAAATAAATTAATATTCTAAGAGAAATCCCATAGGAAAAAATACATTTTTAAAAATCGATATCTTCGGATATTAGCTTCGGACTTCTAAAGACAATGCAGGCGATGTCTTACCTTGAGGAAACTGCCCAACCTCCCCTGAGTGGAAGTGTTATTTCTTGATTTGAGAATCTTTCTAGCACCCGTACGGATTCGATATTCACTAAACTGACGACCACCATAAAGAAACTTCACCAAACCATCCTCATCGGGTTCTGTCCATTTGAACTGAAAGAGGATTAACTAATATAAACACTGGTTGGTTTCATAAAACTTCACATCAATCTGGAGTAACAAACAACTGACCTGCAATCTCATAGTTCCAATTCTCCAGAATCGCATAATTTGTCCTATCAATGTTTTGTAGAATGGATTCAATGTCTTCGAATGTGTTGATCATATCAATGACTCGCTTAGGGCCAACTCCTTTGATGCTGTCACAGTAATCACATCCAAGGAGGATGCATAGATCTATAAAATAAAAGGATACCTTAAAGGCACACTAAAATGAAGAAAATACAAAATAAATACCTGAGCCAAATGTAAGGGCATCCATGTTTTCCGTAGCTGTGGCGTACACTTTCCCGGCTTTGACTAGTGCTCCTGCTTCACATTGTGCTTCTACATATGGAACACAAATCAGTTTCAGCAACTCCTTCGCCTCGGCAGCATGCTCTTTGGTGACACGAACCAATAAATAGTTTCGCTGGCTTATGTATATTCCACGGGACAACAGCTTTCAGCTCACGTTGGTTTCCTTCTACGTGGGAATACACAGGAAAATTAGCTTCGGACTTCTAAAGACAATGCAGGCGACCGCGAACTCTTTAAACTGAACCAAGGTGTTGATGTAGCCCAAAAGGCAAAGACCCGGCGATTAAGTGACTCGGCCACGAGTCATGCCAAATAATATGTAAGAAATCCAAAACATATACAAAACATCTGCGAGCCCAAGTCGCTGATGCAACGAATGTATTTTTAAAAATTTAACACAAATGCAATTTCTAAACTTATATTCCACGGGACAACAGCTTTCAGCTCACGTTGGTTTCCTTCTACGTGGGAATACACAGGAAAATTAGCTTCGGACTTCTAAAGACAATGCAGGCGATGTCTTACCTTGAGGAAACTGCCCAACCTCCCCTGAGTGGAAGTGTTATTTCTTGATTTGAGAATCTTTCTAGCACCCGTACGAATTCGATATTCACTAAACTGACGACCACCATAAAGAAACTTCACCAAACCATCCTCATCGGGTTCTGTCCATTTGAACTGAAAGAGGATAAACTAATATAAACACTGGTCGGTTTCATAAAACTTCACATCAATCTGGAGTAACAAACAACTGACCTGCAATCTCATAGTTCCAATTCTCCAGAATCGCATAATTTGTCCTATCCTGTTTTGTAGAATGGATTCAATGTCTTCGAATGTGTTGATCATATCAATGACTCGCTTAGGGCCAACTCCTTTGATGCTGTCACAGTAATCACATCCAAGGAGGATGCATAGATCTATAAAATAAAAGGATACCTTATAGGCACACTAAAATGAAGAAAATACAAAATAAATACCTGAGCCAAATGTAAGGGCA
Source organism: Pocota personata (assembly GCA_963082735.1). NCBI lineage: Eukaryota > Metazoa > Arthropoda > Insecta > Diptera > Syrphidae > Pocota > Pocota personata. The sequence continues at coordinate 28,420 of CAUJBT010000259.1, read as the reverse complement.
TCCATGTTTTCCGTAGCTGTGGCGTACACCTTCCCGGCTTTGACTAGTGCTCTGCTTCACATTGTGCGTCTACATATGGAACACCCATCAGTTTCAACAACTCCTTCGCCTCGGCAGCATGCTCTTTGGTGATACGAACCAATAAATAGCTTCGGTGGCTTTCTCCAAGGCCTTTTGAGCTTCCTCGCGACGTTCGGCACGTTTTGCCAACCCCCCTGGCCTTAGATTAGGTGGTTTGCCATCAAACACATAAACTGGTTTAATGCCATTCTCTAGCATTACAAAATTCCTTATTTAGTTGTAATTTTCAATAGCTGTAATAGATACGATGTCTTTCCCACAAAATTCTTGATTTCACCATCCTTTACAGCAAATGTTTTGACAGCCCACACGTGACTTGTTGTGACAAGGTAAGTCATTGGCCGCGTTCCAAGCACTTTTTTAATTTTAGTTCTTTACAGGGTGTTCAAATTAAAAGATTATAAGTTTTAATGGTTTTTATTTAGAAAATGGAAATATTTTCCGATTTCTATGAAATTTTAATATGTGATAGCAAGCATTTTTCTAAGAATTTTGATATATATTTAAGGTTTGATTCGTCATCCACTGTTAACCGGCACAAAACGGTTCTCTAATAAACTTAGCCCCAGGCGCCTGCCTGGCAGTTGTTGACATACAATTAGCAGAGCGACGAAGTCGCGTGAGCGTCTAAACCACTTCGGAAAGTGGAATTTAATAAATTAATCGCGCGAAGCGCTCCACTAACCCGCTGTTGGATACAAATTTAATTTGGAATAATTTAATTTTTTTTTTTTTTGTTTATCACATTACAGTTATTTGATCTTGTTTTTAGCTATTAAGTAATAGTTCAAGGTAGAATTTCGAAGAAAAAGAAATTCTTTTTTTTTATAGTATTAACTTCCTCGCAAAAATTTTTTTTTTATACTATTAACTTCCTCTCAAAAAATTGCTTGTTTTATGCTTTTTAGACCATTTTAGATTAATTAAAAAAAAATTTTTTTTAACGAATTTCATATATTGGAAACCCGCCCCTTTATTTCTGTTGCAATATCTGGCTGTGATTTTGTTTTTATATATCGCTGCAATATTGAATGAATTAAATTTTGTATGCACTTGAGTTTTCTTTTCCGCATGTAGCAACTTAATTCTTGTTACATCCCTTCTGGAAAGTTTTGACGGACCTGTCATCCTGGTACAAAAAGTCGTTTGGTATAATACATTCTAGGTCACGATTACGATTTCAAAACATGTTACCACGGAAATCGTAATATCCCCCACTTTTGATATTTCTTAGCGAAACAGTATGTACATATTTACATAAATGCTGCACATGTTACATAAAAATGAAACAACTCGTAAAATTATGCATTCTTTTATCGCAGAAATAGTGTCTTTTATGCAACATTTTGTTATTGCAAACATTTTTCATACCCATAACTATGTAAACTAAATTCTGTTCCACGTGCAAATAAATTAATATTCTAAGAGAAATCCCATAGGAAAAAATACATTTTTAAAAATCGATATCTCCTAAACTAGGCACAAACGAGAATTTTGGTACTTTATATTTTGTTCTTATATCATCGAGATCTACAAAACTGCGTTTTCAAAACATGTTACCACGGAAATTGTAATATCCCCCACCCACCAGTTTCAACAACTCCTTCGCCTCGGTAGCATGCTCTTTGGTGACACGGATCAATCGTCGATTGAACTTGTCTATGTCAGCCCCATCTCCAGCTTCGGTGGCCTTTTGAACCAGTAAGTTAGAATAAGATAGTTAAGCTAGTTTTAAGCTTTTTTTGCCTAGCAATAAGTTTAATGAATTATCAAATAAAAATGTATTTAAAAAAAAGTATAAATCTGCAAGTTATAAACACGTAACGAATTAGTGCCAATTTTCAAAAAGAAATTTGAATTATTGCCTGTAATAAAGTTTTTCGATTCTCGAATATAGCAATCCGATTTTCGGATCATCATCCTCAACCGAATCGAAATACAGAGTAAAGCCCCGGAATGAATTGGTTCATTTTACTGCTCAAAGAACTATATAGCGGGTTGTAAGAAAAGCATCTCCAACTAGCTCCTTCAGGCAGTGCGAACGTTTTCCAGCTGCTTCCAGTTGCATACACCAAGGTTGATTGAGGTCCGTATGCACTTGGACATGCCACTGAAAATGCTTCCTCTGCATCACTTCACTCTGAGGTAACTTCGAAGACTATCCATGAGAACGAAGAACAGGTTATTTAAAAGATGCCAATTGATAAACTTTAGTCACAAATTAGCATTTGATTGTTTTTTTTACATTTTTACTATTGTTAATGGCGATTTTTTCACAAAAATAAGAAAAAAAATTATGTGGATTCAAGAGCCATAGTTCACTTGAAATTATGTCAAATTTGTGTACTGAAGAGCCTCCAATAGTTGATAGCAATTCACGTTGACTGCTAGTAATTTTAGTAAATTGTTAATCATTTACAAGAAAAGATCACTTAAAAAAAGAATTAAGAAATATAACACAATCAATTCCAAGCAATTTTTTATTTTTTTTATTTATTAAATTATTGCTAAAGGCAACGTAAATGAAGAACATTTCTAACAAATATGCAACAAACTCTGCTCTTCATCTTCTTTGACGTTGGTCACTAACAATTTCAGAGCGCGAGACTCGCTATTTTGCTCCGCGGGTCTTAAAATTATTATAGCACCTTTAAGCTAACCTCATAAAAAGAAATATACAAGTATTGACTACAGAAATGACGCCAGACCATAGAAAACTCATAACTTGGTAGAAACTCCTTAGATTTTAGATAGCTGGACCACAAGCAGAAAAGCTGAGCAGATATCGAGCTCTTTAGACAGAAAAAAGTACTTCTTCGAACGTTTGGTGCTTTAAGGAAAGAGGGTTAATGGATATGATACAACCGCGAACTCTTTAAACTGTACCAAGGTGTTGATGTAGCCCAAAAGGCAAAGACCCGGCAATTAAATGACTCGGTCACGAGTCATGCCAAATAATATGTAAGAAATCCAAAACATCTACAAAACATCTGCGAGCCCAAGTCGCTGATGCAACGAATGTATTCTTAAAAATTTAACACAAATACAATTTCTAAACTTATATTCCACGGGACAACTCAGGAATTCAATTCAGCTCACGTTGGTTTCCTTTTACGTGGGAATACACAGGAAAATTAGCTTCGGACTTCTAAAGACAATGCAGGCGATGTCTTACCTTGAGGAAACTGCCCAACCTTCCCTGAGTGGAAGTGTTATTTCTTGATTTGAGAATCTTTCTAGCACCCGTACGGATTCGATATTCACTAAACTGACGACCACCATAAAGAAACTTCACCAAACCATCCTCACCGGGTTCTGTCCATTTGAACTGAAAGAGGATAAACTAATATAAACACTGGTCGGTTTCATAAAACTTCACATCAATCTGGAGTAACAAACAACTGACCTGCAATCTCATAGTTCCAATTCTCCAGAATCGCATAATTTGTCCTATCAATGTTTTGTAGAATGGATTCAATGTCTTCGAATGTGTTGATCATATCAATGACTCGCTTAGGGCCAACTCCTTTGATGCTGTCACAGTAATCACATCCAAGGAGGATGCATAGATCTATAAAATAAAAGGATACCTTATAGGCACACTAAAATGAAGAAAATACAAAATAAATACCTGAGCCAAATGTAAGGGCATCCATGTTTTCCGTAGCTGTGGCGTACACCTTCCCGGCTTTGACTAGTGCTCCTGCTTCACATTGTGCGTCTACATATGGAACACCCATCAGTTTCAACAACTCCTTCGCCTCGGCAGCATGCTCTTTGGTGACACGAACCAATAAATAGCTTCGGTGGCTTTCTCCAAGGCCTTTTGAGCTTCCTCGCGACGTTCGGCACGTTTTGCCAACCCCCCTGGCCTTAGATTAGGTGGTTTGATATCAAACACATAAACTGGTTTAATGCCATTCTCTAGCATTACAAAATTCCTTATTTAGTTGTAATTTTCAGTAGCTGTAATAGATACGATGTCTTTCCCACAAAATTCTTGATTTCACCATCCTTTACAGCAAATGTTTTGACAGCCCACACGTGACTTGTTGTGACAAGGTAAGTCATTGGCCGCGTTCCAAGCACTTTTTTAATTTTAGTTCTTTACAGGGTGTTCAAATTAAAAGATTATAAGTTTTAATGGTTTTTATTTAGAAAATGGAAATATTTTCCGATTTCTATGAAATTTTAATATGTGATAGCAAGCATTTTTCTAAGAATTTTGATATATATATTTAAGGTTTGATTCCTCATCCACTGTTAACCGGCACAAAACGGTTCTCTAATAAACTTAGCCCCAGGCGCCTGCCTGGCAGTTGTTGACATACAATTAGCAGAGCGACGAAGTCGCGTGAGCGTCTAAACCACTTCGGAAAGTGGAATTTAATAAATTAATCGCGCGAAGCGCTCCCTAACCCACTGTTGGATCCAAATTTAATTTGGAATAATTTAATTTTTTTTTTTTTTTTGTTTATCACATTACAGTTATTTGATCTTGTTTTTAGCTATTAAGTAATAGTTCAAGGTAGAATTTCGAAGAAAAAGAAATTCTTTTTTTTTATAGTATTAACTTCCTCGGAAAAATTTTTTTTTATACTATTAACTTCCTCTCAAAAAATTGTTTGTTTTATGCTTTTTAGACCATTTTAGATTAATTAAAAAAAAAAATTTTTAACGAATTTCCTATATTGGAAACCCGCCCCTTTATTTCTGTTGCAATATCTGGCTGTGATTTTGTTTTTATATATCGCTGCAATATTGATTGAATTAAATTTTGTATGCACTTGAGTTTTCTTTTCCGCATGTAGCAACTTAATTCTTGTTACATCCCCTCCAATTTCCTTCTGGAAAGTTTTGACGGACCTGTCATCCTGGTACAAAAAGTCGTTTGGTATAATACATTCTAGGTCACGATTACGATTTCAAAACATGTTACCACGGAAATCGTAATATCCCCCACTTTTGATATTTCTTAGCGAAACAGTATGTACATATTTACATAAAAGCTGCACATGTTACATAAAAATGAAACAACTCGTAAAATTATGCAACATTCTTTTATCGCAGAAATAGTGTCTTTATGCTACTAAAAGTATGCAACATTTTGTTATTGCAAACATTTTTCATACCCATAACTATGTAAACTAAATTCTGTTCCACGTGCAAATAAATTAATATTCTAAGAGAAATCCCATAGGAAAAAATACATTTTTAAAAATCGATATCTCCTAAACTAGGCACAAACGAGAATTTTGGTACTTTATATTTTGTTCTTACATCATCGAGATCTACAAAACTGCGTTTTCAAAACATGTTACCACGGAAATCGTAATATCCCCCACCCACCAGTTTCAACAAATCCTTCGCCTCGGTAGCATACTCTTTGGTGACACGGATCAATCGTCGATTGAACTTCTCTATGTCAGCCCCATCTCCAGCTTCGGTGGCCTTTTGAACCAGTAAGTTAGAATAAGATAGTTAAGCTAGTTTTAAGCTATTTTTGCCTAGCAATAAGTTTAATGAATTATCAAATAAAAATGTATTTAAAAAAAAGTATAAATCTGCAAGTTATAAACACGTAACGGATTAGTGCCAATTTTCAAAAAGAAATTTGAATTATTGCCTGTAATAAAGTTTTTCGATTCTCGAATATAGCAATCCGATTTTCGGATCATCATCCTCAACCGAATGGAAATACAGAGTAAAGCCCCGGAATGAATTGGTTCATTTTACTGCTCAAAGAACTATATAGCGGGTTTTAAGAAAAGCATCTCCAACTAGCTCCTTCAGGCAGTGCGAACGTTTTCCAGCTGCTTCCAGTTGCATACACCAAGGTTGATTGAGGTCCGTATGCACTTGGACATGCCACTGAAAATGCTTCCTCTGCATCACTTCACTCTGAGGTAACTTCGAAGACTATCCATGAGAACGAAGAACAGGTTATTTAAAAGATGCCAATTGATAAACTTTAGTCACAAATTAGCATTTGATTGATTTTTGTACATTTTTACTATTGTTAATGGCGATTTTTTCACAAAAAAAAGAAAAAAAATTATGTGGATTCAAGAGCCATAGTTCACTTGAAATTATGTCAAATTTGTGTACTGAAGAGCCTCCAATAGTTGATAGCAATTCACGTTGACTGCTAGTAATTTTAGTAAATTGTTAATCATTTACAAGAAAAGATCACTTAAAAAAAGAATTAAGAAATATAACACAATCAATTCCAAGCAATTTTTTATTTTTTTTATTTATTAAATTATTGCTAAAGGCAACGTAAATGAAGAACATTTCTAACAAATATGCAACAAACTCTGCTCTTCATCTTCTTTGACGTTGGTCACTAACAATTTCAGAGCGCGAGACTCGCTATTTTGCTCCGCGGGTCTTAAAATTATTATAGCACCTTTAAGCTAACCTCATAAAAAGAAATATACAAGTATTGACTACAGAAATGACGCCAGACCATAGAAAACTCATAACTTGGTAAAAACTCCTTAGATTTTAGATAGCTGGACCACAAGCAGAAAAGCTGAGCAGATATCGAGCTCTTTAGACAGAAAAAAGTACTTCTTCGAACGTTTGGTGCTTTAAGGAAAGAGGGTTAATGGATATGATACAACTGCGAACTCTTTAAACTGTACCAAGGTGTTGATGTAGCCCAAAAGGCAAGGACCCGGCGATTAAATGACTCGGTCACGAGTCATGCCAAATAATATGTAAGAAATCCAAAACATCTACAAAACATCTGCGAGCCCAAGTCGCTGATGCAACGAATGTATTCTTAAAAATTTAACACAAATACAATTTCTAAACTTATATTCCACGGGACAACTCAGGAATCATCGGGTTCTGTCCATTTGAACTGAAAGAGGATAAACTAATATAAACACTGGTTGGTTTCATAAAACTTCACATCAATCTGGAGTAACAAACAACTGACCTGCAATCTCATAGTTCCAATTCTCCAGAATCGCATAATTTGTCCTATCAATGTTTTGTAGAATGGATTCAATGTCTTCGAATGTGTTGATCATATCAATGACTCGCTTAGGGCCAACTCCTTTGATGCTGTCACAGTAATCACATCCAAGGAGGATGTATAGATCTATAAAATAAAAGGATACCTTAAAGGCACACTAAAATGAAGAAAATACAAAATAAATACCTGTGCCAAATGTAAGGGCGTACACTTTCCCGGCTTTGACTAGTGCTCCTGCTTCACATTGTGCTTCTACATATGGAACACAAATCAGTTTCAGCAACTCCTTCGCCTCGGCAGCATGCTCTTTGGTGACACGAACCAATAAATAGTTTCGCTGGCTTATGTATATTCCACGGGACAACAGCTTTCAGCTCACGTTGGTTTCCTTCTACGTGGGAATACACAGGAAAATTAGCTTCGGACTTCTAAAGACAATGCAGGCGACCGCGAACTCTTTAAACTGTACCAAGGTGTTGATGTAGCCCAAAAGGCAAAGACCCGGCGATTAAATGACTCGGTCACGAGTCATGCCAAATAATATGTAAGAAATCCAAAACATCTACAAAACATCTGCGAGCCCAAGTCGCTGATGCAACGAATGTATTTTTAAAAATTTAACACAAATACAATTTCTAAACTTATATTCCACGGGACAACAGCTTTCAGCTCACGTTGGTTTCCTTCTACGTGGGAATACACAGGAAAATTAGCTTCGGACTTCTAAAGACAATGCAGGCGATGTCTTACCTTGAGGAAACTGCCCAACCTCCCCTGAGTGGAAGTGTTATTTCTTGATTTGAGAATCTTTCTAGCACCCGTACGAATTCGATATTCACTAAACTGACGACCACCATAAAGAAACTTCACCAAACCATCCTCATCGGGTTCTGTCCATTTGAACTGAAAGAGGATAAACTAATATAAACACTGGTCGGTTTCATAAAACTTCACATCAATCTGGAGTAACAAACAACTGACCTGCAATCTCATAGTTCCAATTCTCCAGAATCGCATAATTTGTCCTATCAATGTTTTGTAGAATGGATTCAATGTCTTCGAATGTGTTGATCATATCAATGACTCGCTTAGGGCCAACTCCTTTGATGCTGTCACAGTAATCACATCCAAGGAGGATGCATAGATCTATAAAATAAAAGGATACCTTATAGGCACACTAAAATGAAGAAAATACAAAATAAATACCTGAGCCAAATGTAAGGGCATCCATGTTTTCCGTAGCTGTGGCGTACACCTTCCCGGCTTTGACTAGTGCTCCTGCTTCACATTGTGCGTCTACATATGGAACACCCATCAGTTTCAACAACTCCTTCGCCTCGGCAGCATGCTCTTTGGTGACACGAACCAATAAATAGCTTCGGTGGCTTTCTCCAAGGCCTTTTGAGCTTCCTCGCGACGTTCGGCACGTTTTGCCAACCCCCCTGGCCTTAGATTAGGTGGTTTGCCATCAAACACATAAACTGGTTTAATGCCATTCTCTAGCATTACAAAATTCCTTATTTAGTTGTAATTTTCAGTAGCTGTAATAGATACGATGTCTTTCCCACAAAATTCTTGATTTCACCATCCTTTACAGCAAATGTTTTGACAGCCCACACGTGACTTGTTGTGACAAGGTAAGTCATTGGCCGCGTTCCAAGCACTTTTTTAATTTTAGTTCTTTACAGGGTGTTCAAATTAAAAGATTATAAGTTTTAATGGTTTTTATTTAGAAAATGGAAATATTTTCCGATTTCTATGAAATTTTAATATGTGATAGCAAGCATTTTTCTAAGAATTTTGATATATATATTTAAGGTTTGATTCCTCATCCACTGTTAACCGGCACAAAACGGTTCTCTAATAAACTTAGCCCCAGGCGCCTGCCTGGCAGTTGTTGACATACAATTAGCAGAGCGACGAAGTCGCGTGAGCGTCTAAACCACTTCGGAAAGTGGAATTTAATAAATTAATCGCGCGAAGCGCTCCACTAACCCACTGTTGGATCCAAATTTAATTTGGAATAATTTAATTTTTTTTTTTTTTTGTTTATCACATTACAGTTATTTGATCTTGTTTTTAGCTATTAAGTAATAGTTCAAGGTAGAATTTCGAAGAAAAAGAAATTCTTTTTTTTTATAGTATTAACTTCCTCGCAAAAAATTTTTTTTTATACTATTAACTTCCTCTCAAAAAATTGTTTGTTTTATGCTTTTTAGACCATTTTAGATTAATTAAAAAAAAATTTTTTTTAACGAATTTCCTATATTGGAAACCCGCCCCTTTATTTCTGTTGCAATATCTGGCTGTGATTTTGTTTTTATATATCGCTGCAATATTGATTGAATTAAATTTTGTATGCACTTGAGTTTTCTTTTCCGCATGTAGCAACTTGATTCTTGTTACATCCCCTCCAATTTCCTTCTGGAAAGTTTTGACGGACCTGTCATCCTGGTACAAAAAGTCGTTTGGTATAATACATTCTAGGTCACGATTACGATTTCAAAACATGTTACCACGGAAATCGTAATATCCCCCACTTTTGATATTTCTTAGCGAAACAGTATGTACATATTTACATAAAAGCTGCACATGTTACATAAAAATGAAACAACTCGTAAAATTATGCAACATTCTTTTATCGCAGTAATAGTGTCTTTATGCTACTAAAAGTATGCAACATTTTGTTATTGCAAACATTTTTCATACCCATAACTATGTAAACTAAATTCTGTTCCACGTGCAAATAAATTAATATTCTAAGAGAAATCCCATAGGAAAAAATACATTTTTAAAAATCGATATCTCCTAAACTAGGCACAAACGAGAATTTTGGTACTTTATATTTTGTTCTTACATCATCGAGATCTACAAAACTGCGTTTTCAAAACATGTTACCACGGAAATCGTAATATCCCCCACCCACCAGTTTCAACAAATCCTTCGCCTCGGTAGCATGCTCTTTGGTGACACGGATCAATCGTCGATTGAACTTCTCTATGTCAGCCCCATCTCCAGCTTCGGTGGCCTTTTGAACCAGTAAGTTAGAATAAGATAGTTAAGCTAGTTTTAAGCTTTTTTTGCCTAGCAATAAGTTTAATGAATTATCAGATAAAAATGTATTTAAAAAAAGTATAAATCTGCAAGTTATAAATACGTAACGAATTAGTGCCAATTTTCAAAAAGAAATTTGAATTATTGCCTGTAATAAAGTTTTTCGATTCTCGAATATAGCAATCCGATTTTCGGATCATCATCCTCAACCGAATCGAAATACAGAGTAAAGCCCCGGAATGAATTGGTTCATTTTACTGCTCAAAGAACTATATAGCGGGTTTTAAGAAAAGCATCTCCAACTAGCTCCTTCAGGCAGTGCGAACGTTTTCCAGCTGCTTCCAGTTGCATACACCAAGGTTGATTGAGGTCCGTATGCACTTGGACATGCCACTGAAAATGCTTCCTCTGCATCACTTCACTCTGAGGTAACTTCGAAGACTATCCATGAGAACGAAGAACAGGTTATTTAAAAGATGCCAATTGATAAACTTTAGTCACAAATTAGCATTTGATTGGTTTTTGTACATTTTTACTATTGTTAATGGCGATTTTTTCACAAAAAAAAGAAAAAAAATTATGTGGATTCAAGAGCCATAGTTCACTTGAAATTATGTCAAATTTGTGTACTGAAGAGCCTCCAATAGTTGATAGCAATTCACGTTGACTGCTAGTAATTTTAGTAAATTGTTAATCATTTACAAGAAAAGATCACTTAAAAAAAGAATTAAGAAATATAACACAATCAATTCCAAGCAATTTTTTATTTTTTTTATTTATTAAATTATTGCTAAAGGCAACGTAAATGAAGAACATTTCTAACAAATATGCAACAAACTCTGCTCTTCATCTTCTTTGACGTTGGTCACTAACAATTTCAGAGCGCGAGACTCGCTATTTTGCTCCGCGGGTCTTAAAATTATTATAGCACCTTTAAGCTAACCTCATAAAAAGAAATATACAAGTACTGACTACAGAAATGACGCCAGAGCATAGAAAACTCATAACTTGGTAAAAACTCCTTAGATTTTAGATAGCTGGACCACAAGCAGAAAAGCTGAGCAGATATCGAGTTCTTTAGACAGAAAAAAGTACTTCTTCGAACGTTTGGTGCTTTAAGGAAAGAGGGTTAATGGATATGATACAACCGCGAACTCTTTAAACTGTACCAAGGTGTTGATGTAGCCCAAAAGGCAAAAACCCGGCGATTAAATGACTCGGTCACGAGTCATGCCAAATAATATGTAAGAAATCCAAAACATCTACAAAACATCTGCGAGCCCAAGTCGCTGATGCAACGAATGTATTCTTAAAAATTTAACACAAATACAATTTCTAAACTTATATTCCACGGGACAACTCAGGAATTCAATTCAGCTCACGTTGCTTTCCTTTTACGTGGGAATACACAGGAAAATTAGCTTCGGACTTCTAAAGACAATGCAGGCGATGTCTTACCTTGAGGAAACTGCCCAACCTTCCCTGAGTGGAAGTGTTATTTCTTGATTTGAGAATCTTTCTAGCACCCGTACGGATTCGATATTCACTAAACTGACGACCACCATAAAGAAACTTCACCAAACCATCCTCATCGGGTTCTGTCCATTTGAACTGAAAGAGGATAAACTAATATAAACACTGCTTGGTTTCATAAAACTTCACATCAATCTGGAGTAACAAACAACTGACCTGCAATCTCATAGTTCCAATTCTCCAGAATCGCATAATTTGTTATATCAATGTTTTGTAGAATGGATTCAATGTCTTCGAATGTGTTGATCATATCAATGACTCGCTTAGGGCCAACTCCTTTGATGCTGTCACAGTAATCACATCCAAGGAGGATGTATAGATCTATAAAATAAAAGGATACCTTAAAGGCACACTAAAATGAAGAAAATACAAAATAAATACCTGTGCCAAATGTAAGGGCATCCATGTTTTCCGTAGCTGTGGCGTACACTTTCCCGGCTTTGACTAGTGCTCCTGCTTCACATTGTGCTTCTACATATGGAACACAAATCAGTTTCAGCAACTCCTTCGCCTCGGCAGCATGCTCTTTGGTGACACGAACCAATAAATAGTTTCGCTGGCTTATGTATATTCCACGGGACAACAGCTTTCAGCTCACGTTGGTTTCCTTCTACGTGGGAATACACAGGAAAATTAGCTTCGGACTTCTAAAGACAATGCAGGCGACCGCGAACTCTTTAAACTGTACCAAGGTGTTGATGTAGCCCAAAAGGCAAAGACCCGGCGATTAAATGACTCGGTCACGAGTCATGCCAAATATGTAAGAAATCCAAAACATCTACAAAACATCTGCGAGCCCAAGTCGCTGATGCAACGAATGTATTTTTAAAAATTTAACACAAATACAATTTCTAAACTTATATTCCACGGGACAACAGCTTTCAGCTCACGTTGGTTTCCTTCTACGTGGGAATACACAGGAAAATTAGCTTCGGACTTCTAAAGACAATGCAGGCGATGTCTTACATTGAGGAAACTGCCCAACCTCCCCTGAGTGGAAGTGTTATTTCTTGATTTGAGAATCTTTCTAGCACCCGTACGGATTCGATATTCACTAAACTGACGACCACCATAAAGAAACTTCACCAAACCATCCTCATCGGGTTCTGTCCATTTGAACTGAAAGAGGATAAACTAATATAAACACTGGTCGGTTTCATAAAACTTCACATCAATCTGGAGTAACAAACAACTGACCTGCAATCTCATAGTTCCAATTCTCCAGAATCGCATAATTTGTCCTATCAATGTTTTGTAGAATGGATTCAATGTCTTCGAATGTGTTGATCATATCAATGACTCGCTTAGGGCCAACTCCTTTGATGCTGTCACAGTAATCACATCCAAGGAGGATGCATAGATCTATAAAATAAAAGGATACCTTTTAGGCACACTAAAATGAAGAAAATACAAAATAAATACCTGAGCCAAATGTAAGGGCATCCATGTTTTCCGTAGCTGTGGCGTACACCTTCCCGGCTTTGACTAGTGCTCCTGCTTCACATTGTGCGTCTACATATGGAACACCCATCAGTTTCAACAACTCCTTCGCCTCGGCAGCATGCTCTTTGGTGACACGAACCAATAAATAGCTTCGGTGGCTTTCTCCAAGGCCTTTTGAGCTTCCTCGCGACGTTCGGCACGTTTTGCCAACCCCCCTGGCCTTAGATTAGGTGGTTTGCCATCAAACACATAAACTGGTTTAATGCCATTCTCTAGCATTACAAAATTCCTTATTTAGTTGTAATTTTCAGTAGCTGTAATAGATACGACGTCTTTCCCACAAAATTCTTGATTTCACCATCCTTTACAGAAAATGTTTTGACAGCCCACACGTGACTTGTTGTGACAAGGTAAGTCATTGGCCGCGTTCCAAGCACTTTTTTAATTTTAGTTCTTTACAGGGTGTTCAAATTAAAAGATTATAAGTTTTAATGGTTTTTATTTAGAAAATGGAAATATTTTCCGATTTCTATGAAATTTTAATATGTGATAGCAAGCATTTTTCTAAGAATTTTGATATATATATTTAAGGTTTGATTTCTCATCCACTGTTAACCGGCACAAAACGGTTCTCTAATAAACTTAGCCCCAGGCGCCTGCCTGGCAGTTGTTGACATACAATTAGCAGAGCGACGAAGTCGCGTGAGCGTCTAAACCACTTCGGAAAGTGGAATTTAATAAATTAATCGCGCGAAGCGCTCCACTAACCCACTGTTGGATCCAAATTTAATTTGGAATAATTTAATTTTTTTTTTTTTTGTTTATCACATTACAGTTATTTGATCTTGTTTTTAGCTATTAAGTAATAGTTCAAGGTAGAATTTCGAAGAAAAAGAAATTCTTTTTTTTTATAGTATTAACTTCCTCGGAAAAATTTTTTTTTATACTATTAACTTCCTCTCAAAAAATTGTTTGTTTTATGCTTTTTAGACCATTTTAGATTAATTAAAAAAAAATTTTTTTAACGAATTTCCTATATTGGAAACCCGCCCCTTTATTTCTGTTGCAATATCTGGCTGTGATTTTGTTTTTATATATCGCTGCAATATTGATTGAATTAAATTTTGTATGCACTTGAGTTTTCTTTTCCGCATGTAGCAACTTGATTCTTGTTACATCCCCTCCAATTTCCTTCTGGAAAGTTTTGACGGACCTGTCATCCTGGTACAAAAAGTCGTTTGGTATAATACATTCTAGGTCACGATTACGATTTCAAAACATGTTACCACGGAAATCGTAATATCCCCCACTTTTGATATTTCTTAGCGAAACAGTATGTACATATTTACATAAAAGCTGCACATGTTACATAAAAATGAAACAACTCGTAAAATTATGCAACATTCTTTTATCGCAGAAATAGTGTCTTTATGCTACTAAAAGTATGCAACATTTTGTTATTGCAAACATTTTTCATACCCATAACTATGTAAACTAAATTCTGTTCCACGTGCAAATAAATTAATATTCTAAGAGAAATCCCATAGGAAAAAATACATTTTTAAAAATCGATATCTCCTAAACTAGGCACAAACGAGAATTTTGGTACTTTATATTTTGTTCTTACATCATCGAGATCTACAAAACTGCGTTTTCAAAACATGTTACCACGGAAATCGTAATATCCCCCACCCACCAGTTTCAACAAATCCTTCGCCTCGGTAGCATACTCTTTGGTGACACGGATCAATCGTCGATTGAACTTCTCTATGTCAGCCCCATCTCCAGCTTCGGTGGCCTTTTGAACCAGTAAGTTAGAATAAGATAGTTAAGCTAGTTTTAAGCTATTTTTGCCTAGCAATAAGTTTAATGAATTATCAAATAAAAATGTATTTAAAAAAAAGTATAAATCTGCAAGTTATAAACACGTAACGGATTAGTGCCAATTTTCAAAAAGAAATTTGAATTATTGCCTGTAATAAAGTTTTTCGATTCTCGAATATAGCAATCCGATTTTCGGATCATCATCCTCAACCGAATCGAAATACAGAGTAAAGCCCCGGAATGAATTGGTTCATTTTACTGCTCAAAGAACTATATAGCGGGTTTTAAGAAAAGCATCTCCAACTAGCTCCTTCAGGCAGTGCGAACGTTTTCCAGCTGCTTCCAGTTGCATACACCAAGGTTGATTGAGGTCCGTATGCACTTGGACATGCCACTGAAAATGCTTCCTCTGCATCACTTCACTCTGAGGTAACTTCGAAGACTATCCATGAGAACGAAGAACAGGTTATTTAAAAGATGCCAATTGATAAACTTTAGTCACAAATTAGCATTTGATTGATTTTTGTACATTTTTACTATTGTTAATGGCGATTTTTTCACAAAAAAAAGAAAAAAAATTATGTGGATTCAAGAGCCATAGTTCACTTGAAATTATGTCAAATTTGTGTACTGAAGAGCCTCCAATAGTTGATAGCAATTCACGTTGACTGCTAGTAATTTTAGTAAATTGTTAATCATTTACAAGAAAAGATCACTTAAAAAAAGAATTAAGAAATATAACACAATCAATTCCAAGCAATTTTTTATTTTTTTTATTTATTAAATTATTGCTAAAGGCAACGTAAATGAAGAACATTTCTAACAAATATGCAACAAACTCTGCTCTTCATCTTCTTTGACGTTGGTCACTAACAATTTCAGAGCGCGAGACTCGCTATTTTGCTCCGCGGGTCTTAAAATTATTATAGCACCTTTAAGCTAACCTCATAAAAAGAAATATACAAGTATTGACTACAGAAATGACGCCAGACCATAGAAAACTCATAACTTGGTAAAAACTCCTTAGATTTTAGATAGCTGGACCACAAGCAGAAAAGCTGAGCAGATATCGAGCTCTTTAGACAGAAAAAAGTACTTCTTCGAACGTTTGGTGCTTTAAGGAAAGAGGGTTAATGGATATGATACAACTGCGAACTCTTTAAACTGTACCAAGGTGTTGATGTAGCCCAAAAGGCAAGGACCCGGCGATTAAATGACTCGGTCACGAGTCATGCCAAATAATATGTAAGAAATCCAAAACATCTACAAAACATCTGCGAGCCCAAGTCGCTGATGCAACGAATGTATTCTTAAAAATTTAACACAAATACAATTTCTAAACTTATATTCCACGGGACAACTCAGGAATCATCGGGTTCTGTCCATTTGAACTGAAAGAGGATAAACTAATATAAACACTGGTTGGTTTCATAAAACTTCACATCAATCTGGAGTAACAAACAACTGACCTGCAATCTCATAGTTCCAATTCTCCAGAATCGCATAATTTGTCCTATCAATGTTTTGTAGAATGGATTCAATGTCTTCGAATGTGTTGATCATATCAATGACTCGCTTAGGGCCAACTCCTTTGATGCTGTCACAGTAATCACATCCAAGGAGGATGTATAGATCTATAAAATAAAAGGATACCTTAAAGGCACACTAAAATGAAGAAAATACAAAATAAATACCTGTGCCAAATGTAAGGGCGTACACTTTCCCGGCTTTGACTAGTGCTCCTGCTTCACATTGTGCTTCTACATATGGAACACAAATCAGTTTCAGCAACTCCTTCGCCTCGGCAGCATGCTCTTTGGTGACACGAACCAATAAATAGTTTCGCTGGCTTATGTATATTCCACGGGACAACAGCTTTCAGCTCACGTTGGTTTCCTTCTACGTGGGAATACACAGGAAAATTAGCTTCGGACTTCTAAAGACAATGCAGGCGACCGCGAACTCTTTAAACTGTGCCAAGGTGTTGATGTAGCCTAAAAGGCAAAGACCCGGCGATTAAATGACTCGGTCACGAGTCATGCCAAATAATATGTAAGAAATCCAAAACATCTACAAAACATCTGCGAGCTCAAGTCGCTGATGCAACGAATGTATTTTTAAAAATTTAACACAAATACAATTTCTAAACTTATATTCCACGGGACAACAGCTTTCAGCTCACGTTGGTTTCCTTCTACGTGGGAATACACAGGAAAATTAGCTTCGGACTTCTAAAGACAATGCAGGCGATGTCTTACCTTGAGGAAACTGCCCAACCTCCCCTGAGTGGAAGTGTTATTTCTTGATTTGAGAATCTTTCTAGCACCCGTACGGATTCGATATTCACTAAACTGACGACCACCATAAAGAAACTTCACCAAACCATCCTCATCGGGTTCTGTCCATTTGAACTGAAAGAGGATAAACTAATATAAACACTGGTTGGTTTCATAAAACTTCACATCAATCTGGAGTAACAAACAACTGACCTGCAATCTCATAGTTCCAATTCTCCAGAATCGCATAATTTGTCCTATCAATGTTTTGTAGAATGGATTCAATGTCTTCGAATGTGTTGATCATATCAATGACTCGCTTAAGGCCAACTCCTTTGATGCTGTCACAGTAATCACATCCAAGGAGGATGCATAGATCTATAAAATAAAAGGATACCTTAAAGGCACACTAAAATGAAGAAAATACAAAATAAATACCTGAGCCAAATGTAAGGGCATCCATGTTTTCCGTAGCTGTGGCGTACACTTTCCCGGCTTTGACTAGTGCTCCTGCTTCACATTGTGCTTCTACATATGGAACACAAATCAGTTTCAGCAACTCCTTCGCCTCGGCAGCATGCTCTTTGGTGACACGAACCAATAAATAGTTTCGCTGGCTTATGTATATTCCACGGGACAACAGCTTTCAGCTCACGTTGGTTTCCTTCTACGTGGGAATACACAGGAAAATTAGCTTCGGACTTCTAAAGACAATGCAGGCGACCGCGAACTCTTTAAACTGTACCAAGGTGTTGATGTAGCCCAAAAGGCAAAGACCCGGCGATTAAATGACTCGGTCACGAGTCATGCCAAATAATATGTAAGAAATCCAAAACATCTACAAAACATCTGCGAGCCCAAGTCGCTGATGCAACGAATGTATTTTTAAAAATTTAACACAAATACAATTTCTAAACTTATATTCCACGGGACAACAGCTTTCAGCTCACGTTGCTTTCCTTTTACGTGGGAATACACAGGAAAATTAGCTTCGGACTTCTAAAGACAATGCAGGCGATGTCTTACCTTGAGGAAACTGCCAACCTCCCCTGAGTGGAAGTGTTATTTCTTGATTTGAGAATCTTTCTAGCACCCGTACGGATTCGATATTCACTAAACTGACGACCACCATAAAGAAACTTCACCAAACCATCCTCATCGGGTTCTGTCCATTTGAACTGAAAGAGGATAAACTAATATAAACACTGCTTGGTTTCATAAAACTTCACATCAATCTGGAGTAACAAACAACTGACCTGCAATCTCATAGTTCCAATTCTCCAGAATCGCATAATTTGTCCTATCAATGTTTTGTAGAATGGATTCAATGTCTTCGAATGTGTTGATCATATCAATGACTCGCTTAGGGCCAACTCCTTTGATGCTGTCACAGTAATCACATCCAAGGAGGATGTATAGATCTATAAAATAAAAGGATACCTTAAAGGCACACTAAAATGAAGAAAATACAAAATAAATACCTGTGCCAAATGTAAGGGCATCCATGTTTTCCGTAGCTGTGGCGTACACTTTCCCGGCTTTGACTAGTGCTCCTGCTTCACATTGTGCTTCTACATATGGAACACAAATCAGTTTCAGCAACTCCTTCGCCTCGGCAGCATGCTCTTTGGTGACACGAACCAATAAATAGTTTCGCTGGCTTATGTATATTCCACGGGACAACAGCTTTCAGCTCACGTTGGTTTCCTTCTACGTGGGAATACACAGGAAAATTAGCT
The DNA here is from genome assembly GCA_963082735.1 of Pocota personata. Classification (NCBI taxonomy): domain Eukaryota; kingdom Metazoa; phylum Arthropoda; class Insecta; order Diptera; family Syrphidae; genus Pocota; species Pocota personata. The sequence goes on along the minus strand of CAUJBT010000259.1, from coordinate 9,485 downwards.
TCGGACTTCTAAAGACAATGCAGGCGACCGCGAACTCTTTAAACTGTACCAAGGTGTTGATGTAGCCCAAAAGGCAAAGACCCGGCGATTAAATGACTCGGTCACGAGTCATGCCAAATATGTAAGAAATCCAAAACATCTACAAAACATCTGCGAGCCCAAGTCGCTGATGCAACGAATGTATTTTTAAAAATTTAACACAAATACAATTTCTAAACTTATATTCCACGGGACAACAGCTTTCAGCTCACGTTGGTTTCCTTCTACGTGGGAATACACAGGAAAATTAGCTTCGGACTTCTAAAGACAATGCAGGCGATGTCTTACATTGAGGAAACTGCCCAACCTCCCCTGAGTGGAAGTGTTATTTCTTGATTTGAGAATCTTTCTAGCACCCGTACGGATTCGATATTCACTAAACTGACGACCACCATAAAGAAACTTCACCAAACCATCCTCATCGGGTTCTGTCCATTTGAACTGAAAGAGGATAAACTAATATAAACACTGGTCGGTTTCATAAAACTTCACATCAATCTGGAGTAACAAACAACTGACCTGCAATCTCATAGTTCCAATTCTCCAGAATCGCATAATTTGTCCTATCAATGTTTTGTAGAATGGATTCAATGTCTTCGAATGTGTTGATCATATCAATGACTCGCTTAGGGCCAACTCCTTTGATGCTGTCACAGTAATCACATCCAAGGAGGATGCATAGATCTATAAAATAAAAGGATACCTTTTAGGCACACTAAAATGAAGAAAATACAAAATAAATACATGAGCCAAATGTAAGGGCATCCATGTTTTCCATAGCTGTGGCGTACACCTTCCCGGCTTTGACTAGTGCTCCTGCTTCACATTGTGCGTCTACATATGGAACACCCATCAGTTTCAACAACTCCTTCGCCTCGGCAGCATGCTCTTTGGTGACACGAACCAATAAATAGCTTCGGTGGCTTTCTCCAAGGCCTTTTGAGCTTCCTCGCGACGTTCGGCACGTTTTGCCAACCCCCCTGGCCTTAGATTAGGTGGTTTGCCATCAAACACATAAACTGGTTTAATGCCATTCTCTAGCATTACAAAATTCCTTATTTAGTTGTAATTTTCAGTAGCTGTAATAGATACGACGTCTTTCCCACAAAATTCTTGATTTCACCATCCTTTACAGAAAATGTTTTGACAGTCCACACGTGACTTGTTGTGACAAGGTAAGTCATTGGCCGCGTTCCAAGCACTTTTTTAATTTTAGTTCTTTACAGGGTGTTCAAATTAAAAGATTATAAGTTTTAATGGTTTTTATTTAGAAAATGGAAATATTTTCCGATTTCTATGAAATTTTAATATGTGATAGCAAGCATTTTTCTAAGAATTTTGATATATATATTTAAGGTTTGATTCCTCATCCACTGTTAACCGGCACAAAACGGTTCTCTAATAAACTTAGTTGTTGACATACAATTAGCAGAGCGACGAAGTCGCGTGAGCGTCTAAACCACTTCGGAAAGTGGAATTTAATAAATTAATCGCGCGAAGCGCTCCACTAACCCACTGTTGGATCCAAATTTAATTTGGAATAATTTAATTTTTTTTTTTTTTTGTTTATCACATTACAGTTATTTGATCTTGTTTTTAGCTATTAAGTAATAGTTCAAGGTAGAATTTCGAAGAAAAAGAAATTCTTTTTTTTTATAGTATTAACTTCCTCGGAAAAATTTTTTTTTATACTATTAACTTCCTCTCAAAAAATTGTTTGTTTTATGCTTTTTAGACCATTTTAGATTAATTAAAAAAAAATTTTTTTAACGAATTTCCTATATTGGAAACCCGCCCCTTTATTTCTGTTGCAATATCTGGCTGTGATTTTGTTTTTATATATCGCTGCAATATTGATTGAATTAAATTTTGTATGCACTTGAGTTTTCTTTTCCGCATGTAGCAACTTAATTCTTGTTACATCCCCTCCAATTTCCTTCTGGAAAGTTTTGACGGACCTGTCATCCTGGTACAAAAAGTCGTTTGGTATAATACATTCTAGGTCACGATTACGATTTCAAAACATGTTACCACGGAAATCGTAATATCCCCCACTTTTGATATTTCTTAGCGAAACAGTATGTACATATTTACATAAAAGCTGCACATGTTACATAAAAATGAAACAACTCGTAAAATTATGCAACATTCTTTTATCGCAGAAATAGTGTCTTTATGCTACTAAAAGTATGCAACATTTTGTTATTGCAAACATTTTTCATACCCATAACTATGTAAACTAAATTCTGTTCCACGTGCAAATAAATTAATATTCTAAGAGAAATCCCATAGGAAAAAATACATTTTTAAAAATCGATATCTCCTAAACTAGGCACAAACGAGAATTTTGGTACTTTATATTTTGTTCTTACATCATCGAGATCTACAAAACTGCGTTTTCAAAACATGTTACCACGGAAATCGTAATATCCCCCACCCACCAGTTTCAACAAATCCTTCGCCTCGGTAGCATACTCTTTGGTGACACGGATCAATCGTCGATTGAACTTCTCTATGTCAGCCCCATCTCCAGCTTCGGTGGCCTTTTGAACCAGTAAGTTAGAATAAGATAGTTAAGCTAGTTTTAAGCTATTTTTGCCTAGCAATAAGTTTAATGAATTATCAAATAAAAATGTATTTAAAAAAAAGTATAAATCTGCAAGTTATAAACACGTAACGGATTAGTGCCAATTTTCAAAAAGAAATTTGAATTATTGCCTGTAATAAAGTTTTTCGATTCTCGAATATAGCAATCCGATTTTCGGATCATCATCCTCAACCGAATCGAAATACAGAGTAAAGCCCCGGAATGAATTGGTTCATTTTACTGCTCAAAGAACTATATAGCGGGTTTTAAGAAAAGCATCTCCAACTAGCTCCTTCAGGCAGTGCGAACGTTTTCCAGCTGCTTCCAGTTGCATACACCAAGGTTGATTGAGGTCCGTATGCACTTGGACATGCCACTGAAAATGCTTCCTCTGCATCACTTCACTCTGAGGTAACTTCGAAGACTATCCATGAGAACGAAGAACAGGTTATTTAAAAGATGCCAATTGATAAACTTTAGTCACAAATTAGCATTTGATTGGTTTTTGTACATTTTTACTATTGTTAATGGCGATTTTTTCACAAAAAAAAGAAAAAAAATTATGTGGATTCAAGAGCCATAGTTCACTTGAAATTATGTCAAATTTGTGTACTGAAGAGCCTCCAATAGTTGATAGCAATTCACGTTGACTGCTAGTAATTTTAGTAAATTGTTAATCATTTACAAGAAAAGATCACTTAAAAAAAGAATTAAGAAATATAACACAATCAATTCCAAGCAATTTTTTATTTTTTTTATTTATTAAATTATTGCTAAAGGCAACGTAAATGAAGAACATTTCTAACAAATATGCAACAAACTCTGCTCTTCATCTTCTTTGACGTTGGTCACTAACAATTTCAGAGCGCGAGACTCGCTATTTTGCTCCGCGGGTCTTAAAATTATTATAGCACCTTTAAGCTAACCTCATAAAAAGAAATATACAAGTATTGACTACAGAAATGACGCCAGACCATAGAAAACTCATAACTTGGTAAAAACTCCTTAGATTTTAGATAGCTGGACCACAAGCAGAAAAGCTGAGCAGATATCGAGCTCTTTAGACAGAAAAAAGTACTTCTTCGAACGTTTGGTGCTTTAAGGAAAGAGGGTTAATGGATATGATACAACTGCGAACTCTTTAAACTGTACCAAGGTGTTGATGTAGCCCAAAAGGCAAGGACCCGGCGATTAAATGACTCGGTCACGAGTCATGCCAAATAATATGTAAGAAATCCAAAACATCTACAAAACATCTGCGAGCCCAAGTCGCTGATGCAACGAATGTATTCTTAAAAATTTAACACAAATACAATTTCTAAACTTATATTCCACGGGACAACTCAGGAATCATCGGGTTCTGTCCATTTGAACTGAAAGAGGATAAACTAATATAAACACTGGTTGGTTTCATAAAACTTCACATCAATCTGGAGTAACAAACAACTGACCTGCAATCTCATAGTTCCAATTCTCCAGAATCGCATAATTTGTCCTATCAATGTTTTGTAGAATGGATTCAATGTCTTCGAATGTGTTGATCATATCAATGACTCGCTTAGGGCCAACTCCTTTGATGCTGTCACAGTAATCACATCCAAGGAGGATGTATAGATCTATAAAATAAAAGGATACCTTAAAGGCACACTAAAATGAAGAAAATACAAAATAAATACCTGTGCCAAATGTAAGGGCGTACACTTTCCCGGCTTTGACTAGTGCTCCTGCTTCACATTGTGCTTCTACATATGGAACACAAATCAGTTTCAGCAACTCCTTCGCCTCGGCAGCATGCTCTTTGGTGACACGAACCAATAAATAGTTTCGCTGGCTTATGTATATTCCACGGGACAACAGCTTTCAGCTCACGTTGGTTTCCTTCTACGTGGGAATACACAGGAAAATTAGCTTCGGACTTCTAAAGACAATGCAGGCGACCGCGAACTCTTTAAACTGTACCAAGGTGTTGATGTAGCCCAAAAGGCAAAGACCCGGCGATTAAATGACTCGGTCACGAGTCATGCCAAATAATATGTAAGAAATCCAAAACATCTACAAAACATCTGCGAGCCCAAGTCGCTGATGCAACGAATGTATTTTTAAAAATTTAACACAAATACAATTTCTAAACTTATATTCCACGGGACAACAGCTTTCAGCTCACGTTGGTTTCCTTCTACGTGGGAATACACAGGAAAATTAGCTTCGGACTTCTAAAGACAATGCAGGCGATGTCTTACCTTGAGGAAACTGCCCAACCTCCCCTGAGTGGAAGTGTTATTTCTTGATTTGAGAATCTTTCTAGCACCCGTACGGATTCGATATTCACTAAACTGACGACCACCATAAAGAAACTTCACCAAACCATCCTCATCGGGTTCTGTCCATTTGAACTGAAAGAGGATAAACTAATATAAACACTGGTTGGTTTCATAAAACTTCACATCAATCTGGAGTAACAAACAACTGACCTGCAATCTCATAGTTCCAATTCTCCAGAATCGCATAATTTGTCCTATCAATGTTTTGTAGAATGGATTCAATGTCTTCGAATGTGTTGATCATATCAATGACTCGCTTAAGGCCAACTCCTTTGATGCTGTCACAGTAATCACATCCAAGGAGGATGTATAGATCTATAAAATAAAAGGATACCTTAAAGGCACACTAAAATGAAGAAAATACAAAATAAATACCTGAGCCAAATGTAAGGGCATCCATGTTTTCCGTAGCTGTGGCGTACACTTTCCCGGCTTTGACTAGTGCTCCTGCTTCACATTGTGCTTCTACATATGGAACACAAATCAGTTTCAGCAACTCCTTCGCCTCGGCAGCATGCTCTTTGGTGACACGAACCAATAAATAGTTTCGCTGGCTTATGTATATTCCACGGGACAACAGCTTTCAGCTCACGTTGGTTTCCTTCTACGTGGGAATACACAGGAAAATTAGCTTCGGACTTCTAAAGACAATGCAGGCGACCGCGACCTCTTTAAACTGTACCAAGGTGTTGATGTAGCCCAAAAGGCAAAGACCCGGCGATTAAATGACTCGGTCACGAGTCATGCCAAATAATATGTAAGAAATCCAAAACATCTACAAAACATCTGCGAGCCCAAGTCGCTGATGCAACGAATGTATTTTTAAAAATTTAACACAAATACAATTTCTAAACTTATATTCCACGGGACAACAGCTTTCAGCTCACGTTGGTTTCCTTCTACGTGGGAATACACAGGAAAATTAGCTTCGGACTTCTAAAGACAATGCAGTCGATGTCTTACCTTGAGGAAACGGCCCAACCTCCCCTGAGTGGAAGTGTTATTTCTTGATTTGAGAATCTTTCTAGCACCCGTACGAATTCGATATTCACTAAACTGACGACCACCATAAAGAAACTTCACCAAACCATCCTCATCGGGTTCTGTCCATTTGAACTGAAAGAGGATAAACTAATATAAACACTGGTCGGTTTCATAAAACTTCACATCAATCTGGAGTAACAAACAACTGACCTGCAATCTCATAGTTCCAATTCTCCAGAATCGCATAATTTGTCCTATCAATGTTTTGTAGAATGGATTCAATGTCTTCGAATGTGTTGATCATATCAATGACTCGCTTAGGGCCAACTCCTTTGATGCTGTCACAGTAATCACATCCAAGGAGGATGCATAGATCTATAAAATAAAAGGATACCTTATAGGCACACTAAAATGAAGAAAATACAAAATAAATACCTGAGCCAAATGTAAGGGCATCCATGTTTTCCGTAGCTGTGGCGTACACCTTCCCGGCTTTGACTAGTGCTCCTGCTTCACATTGTGCGTCTACATATGGAACACCCATCAGTTTCAACAACTCCTTCGCCTCGGCAGCATGCTCTTTGGTGACACGAACCAATAAATAGCTTCGGTGGCTTTCTCCAAGGCCTTTTGAGCTTCCTCGCGACGTTCGGCACGTTTTGCCAACCCCCCTGGCCTTAGATTAGGTGGTTTGCCATCAAACACATAAACTGGTTTAATGCCATTCTCTAGCATTACAAAATTCCTTATTTAGTTGTAATTTTCAGTAGCTGTAATAGATACGATGTCTTTCCCACAAAATTCTTGATTTCACCATCCTTTACAGCAAATGTTTTGACAGCCCACACGTGACTTGTTGTGACAAGGTAAGTCATTGGCCGCGTTCCAAGCACTTTTTTAATTTTAGTTCTTTACAGGGTGTTCAAATTAAAAGATTATAAGTTTTAATGGTTTTTATTTAGAAAATGGAAATATTTTCCGATTTCTATGAAATTTTAATATGTGATAGCAAGCATTTTTCTAAGAATTTTGATATATATATTTAAGGTTTGATTCCTCATCCACTGTTAACCGGCACAAAACGGTTCTCTAATAAACTTAGCCCCAGGCGCCTGCCTGGCAGTTGTTGACATACAATTAGCAGAGCGACGAAGTCGCGTGAGCGTCTAAACCACTTCGGAAAGTGGAATTTAATAAATTAATCGCGCGAAGCGCTCCACTAACACACTGTTGGATACAAATTTAATTTGGAATAATTTAATTTTTTTTTTTTTGTTTATCACATTACAGTTATTTGATCTTGTTTTTAGCTATTAAGTAATAGTTCAAGGTAGAATTTCGAACAAAAAGAAATTCTTTTTTTTTATAGTATTAACTTCCTCGCAAAAAATTTTTTTTTATACTATTAACTTCCTCTCAAAAAATTTTTTGTTTTATGCTTTTTAGACCATTTTAGATTAATTAAAAAAAAATTTTTTTTAACGAATTTCCTATATTGGAAACCCGCCCCTTTATTTCTGTTGCAATATCTGGCTGTGATTTTGTTTTTATATATCGCTGCAATATTGATTGAATTAAATTTTGTATGCACTTGAGTTTTCTTTTCCGCATGTAGCAACTTGATTCTTGTTACATCCCCTCCAATTTCCTTCTGGAAAGTTTTGACGGACCTGTCATCCTGGTACAAAAAGTCGTTTGGTATAATACATTCTAGGTCACGATTACGATTTCAAAACATGTTACCACGGAAATCGTAATATCCCCCACTTTTGATATTTCTTAGCGAAACAGTATGTACATATTTACATAAAAGCTGCACATGTTACATAAAAATGAAACAACTCGTAAAATTATGCAACATTCTTTTATCGCAGTAATAGTGTCTTTATGCTACTAAAAGTATGCAACATTTTGTTATTGCAAACATTTTTCATACCCATAACTATGTAAACTAAATTCTGTTCCACGTGCAAATAAATTAATATTCTAAGAGAAATCCCATAGGAAAAAATACATTTTTAAAAATCGATATCTCCTAAACTAGGCACAAACGAGAATTTTGGTACTTTATATTTTGTTCTTATATCATCGAGATCTACAAAACTGCGTTTTCAAAACATGTTACCACGGAAATCGTAATATCCCCCACCCACCAGTTTCAACAAATCCTTCGCCTCGGTAGCATGCTCTTTGGTGACACGGATCAATCGTCGATTGAACTTCTCTATGTCAGCCCCATCTCCAGCTTCGGTGGCCTTTTGAACCAGTAAGTTAGAATAAGATAGTTAAGCTAGTTTTAAGCTTTTTTTGCCTAGCAATAAGTTTAATGAATTATCAAATAAAAATGTATTTAAAAAAAAGTATAAATCTGCAAGTTATAAATACGTAACGAATTAGTGCCAATTTTCAAAAAGAAATTTGAATTATTGCCTGTAATAAAGTTTTTCGATTCTCGAATATAGCAATCCGATTTTCGGATCATCATCCTCAACCGAATCGAAATACAGAGTAAAGCCCCGGAATGAATTGGTTCATTTTACTGCTCAAAGAACTATATAGCGGGTTTTAAGAAAAGCATCTCCAACTAGCTCCTTCAGGCAGTGCGAACGTTTTCCAGCTGCTTCCAGTTGCATACACCAAGGTTGATTGAGGTCCGTATGCACTTGGACATGCCACTGAAAATGCTTCCTCTGCATCACTTCACTCTGAGGTAACTTCGAAGACTATCCATGAGAACGAAGAACAGGTTATTTAAAAGATGCCAATTGATAAACTTTAGTCACAAATTAGCATTTGATTGGTTTTTGTACATTTTTACTATTGTTAATGGCGATTTTTTCACAAAAAAAAGAAAAAAAATTATGTGGATTCAAGAGCCATAGTTCACTTGAAATTATGTCAAATTTGTGTACTGAAGAGCCTCCAATAGTTGATAGCAATTCACGTTGACTGCTAGTAATTTTAGTAAATTGTTAATCATTTACAAGAAAAGATCACTTAAAAAAAGAATTAAGAAATATAACACAATCAATTCCAAGCAATTTTTTATTTTTTTTATTTATTAAATTATTGCTAAAGGCAACGTAAATGAAGAACATTTCTAACAAATATGCAACAAACTCTGCTCTTCATCTTCTTTAACGTTGGTCACTAACAATTTCAGAGCGCGAGACTCGCTATTTTGCTCCGCGGGTCTTAAAATTATTATAGCACCTTTAAGCTAACCTCATAAAAAGAAATATACAAGTACTGACTACAGAAATGACGCCAGAGCATAGAAAACTCATAACTTGGTAAAAACTCCTTAGATTTTAGATAGCTGGACCACAAGCAGAAAAGCTGAGCAGATATCGAGCTCTTTAGACAGAAAAAAGTACTTCTTCGAACGTTTGGTGCTTTAAGGAAAGAGGGTTAATGGATATGATACAACCGCGAACTCTTTAAACTGTACCAAGGTGTTGATGTAGCCCAAAAGGCAAAAACCCGGCGATTAAATGACTCGGTCACGAGTCATGCCAAATAATATGTAAGAAATCCAAAACATCTACAAAACA